>PVJS01056240.1:0-12410 GCA_004027185.1 Glis glis | reverse complement strand
GGGGGGGGGGGGGGGGGGGGAAAGGCGGGGGGAGGGACACCAAGAGCTGTGTGCATGTATGTTAACACCAAACTGATACTCATTGTGAAGTGAGACTACAATGCACCAATAAAAAAAAAAAAATAGAAGAAAATATTTGTATCCCCTTCATAGATTCATAGATACCATGAGACAAGGAACTTTAAAAACTCTTAACATTAAAAACTTAAAATAATGTCTGGTATAATACCTTAAGAAACAATGCAAAATGATTGCCAACAGGCCATTTTAGGGAAGATACATCTGACTTTGAGGGGTTTTCTATGTGTGTGTGTGTTTGGGGCTTTTTTGTTGTTTTGTGTGTGTTTTGGTACTGGGGATTGAACCCAGGGCATTCTACCTCTGAGCTACACCCCTAGCCCTATTTTATTTTTTTTTTATTTTGAAACAGGGCCTCACTCAGTTGTTGAGGGCCTCACTAAGTTGCTGAGTCTGGCCCAAACCTGTGATCCTCCTATTTCAGCCTCCCAAGTACTGGGATTACAAGCATGCACCACCACATCTGACTGACTTTGAGTTTTTGTTCTTCCATCCATTAGCAGTGTGATTCTCAGTGTGTTTTTCATAGTTACTAAATGTTAGTTCACCTCCTCTGTAAGTTGGAGCTGGTAAGTATGCTTGCTTCCACCTTCATCCACTGAGTTATCTCGCTAAAAGCGTTCAGCATAGTAAATGTTCAACAAATTCTATTATTATTGTAACATATGATAGGCTCACAATAAGTATTGTGGGCTGAGTTTTAATTGGATTAATGATGAATACTTTCTTGCCATTAACTCCTTAATTAGTGCCACTCACAAGTCAGGAAAAAATGATTTCCAAGCTGGGTATGGTGGTGCATACCTGTAATCGTAGAACTTGGAAGGCTGAGACAGGAGGATCACAGGTTCGAGGACAGCCTCAGTAATGAAGTGAGACTCTGTTTCAACATAAATAAATAAATAAATAAATAAATATAAATAAATAAATAGGGCTGGGGTGTAGGTTGGAGGTAGAATGCCTCTGGGTTCAATCCCTAGTACCAAAAACAAAAAAAAAGATTTCTTACTGCTTAAGAGTTGAAGAGTTTTATTGTATCAACAAACTGGTTATAAATCAAGAGTCTTAGCATGCTATCCCCATGCAATTTTAGAACCAAAATCTGTCATAAATTTTAACGACTTTAGAATAGTCGGTCTCGATTACGGGTGATTTTTGCCATCCCCTTCCTTTGGGAACATTTGCTAATGCCTGGAGACTGACACAATTGGTGCTATTGGTATCTAGTGAGTAGTAGGGTGCTACTCAACACCCTACAGAATGTTGGGTTATCCCCTACAATGATTATCCATCCCAAAACATTATGAGTGATGAGGTTACAAAATGCTCTTCTAGACTTAAAGAAACTGAAGCCCAGAGAAGCTAAATGATCTTGGGATCTGATGACATTATTTGTTGTAAAAATGATGTTGTAGGGTGTGATGTCATCATTTCATGGCTCCATACCATGGGATACCTAAACAGTCCCAGGCAGCAGATGATGGCCCAGTATTCAGACTCCCGGGCTCCATTCTCAGTATCCCAAGCCCCTCTGCTCTAATGAGTGCACAATTTTTCCCATATATTAGTTTTCACCCAATTCTCTTCTATTTACCAAAAAATACATACATACATATATATGTGTATATATATATATATATATATGTATATATGTGCAATTTCACTGTTGAAAAAGTAAAACAGAGAATCAACAGGCAAGTAAGAGCACGTTTTCATCTGTGCACACCTGTTACAAATCATCTAATTTCATTATTGTTTTTAGCCCAACCAGAAACCCAGGTGAGAAGGCTCCAGCGTGCAGATCTTTGTTGCGATAGGGCTAGGACAGGGCCACGATTCTCATAAATAACAATCCTGGATTTGTGCTAAGTGGAGTCCACAGATAATTGTAGAAATACTGTGACTACAGAATAGAGAATAAGAATAGAAACAGGGATATGTCTTGATGAGCAAGCCACACAAATTCACAGGAAGTAGACTTCATCAGTTCTAGTATCTGTGGTTTTCTTGAATTCTCTTCAGATCTTATTCTGGGAAGAGAAAGTTACCAGGTCAATAGTGTTAATGTGCTTTGCTTTGTTTTGTTTTTGCTCGGTTCGACACCAGCAAAACACGAGGAGAAATACAGACTCATGATGGACTGTGAGTAGAGAAGGAAGAGTGGTCCCAAGGAGGCCCTGGTGTTAATCAGGGTGGGCGAGTGGATGGGGAACGAGGCGAAGAAGATGCATAGTTTTTCGACACTGAAAGAATGACTGAGAATAGTCTGTTCTCCTCTGAATATCATTCATGAAACCACATAGTGATGTCACTTCTGGTCACGCTGTAATCTGAGTTGCTGATCAGGAGATAACAAGCTTCCTTTTTGCGCACTCGCAGTATGTCTACAGTGGAAAAGACCTTCAGGTTAACTGTGAGTGGGTGAGACTCGTCAAGAAAAATAACTTTACCACAACAACAACAAATGACGGGAGAGACAGAAACTTCTTTGGGAGAGCAGAGGGAAAAAAAAAAGTGAAGTCTAAGTATTATTAAGAATGTGAAAGAAGACTCATTTATTTAATAGGAAGTAACTCATTTACACAAATGTAACTTTGTGGTCCCTCAGAAGTACGTAAATACGACCAATCAGTCCACCACAGGTTATCATCAAAATTTCTTGGGAAATGCCTCATTAAAGAATCTTTAAAGTGTAATATGAATGTGCATTAGTCAAACAATTTCCAAAAGACACTAAACTCTAGCTACCATAGTACAATTTTTCTTCCCTTCTACAGGCACCATATTTTGCCAAATTTAGTATAAGTTTTGAACTGAGGCCACACATGAACCCTTTGAACCATGCTCTTCTTCTCAAGAGAGAGCTGTTTCCTGTTTCTAAGAGGAAAGCCTTACATGGACGCAGGAAAACTGGGCTTTGGCATGAAATAGCTCTTTCCAGATACTTCCATTGGATACCTGATGAAATAATTCTATCGCCTAAAACTTGATGAAAATAATTGGTGAAAAAAATTGAAGGATTCATAAAGTCTAGACTTTGAAAGATTGTTTTTTAAAATCTGGCTGCAACCCAGCCAGAAGTAGTGACACATGCCTATAGTCCCAGTATTTGGGAGGCTGAGATGGGAGTATTAACACAGGTTGAGAACAGCCTCAGCAAAGGTAGCAAGATTCTCAGATCCTGTTTCACAATAAAAAAATTAATAAATAAAATAAAAAAGGGCTGGGGTATAGCTCAGAATAAAATGCCCCTGGATTCAATCCCCAGCACCCCTTCCCCACCCAAATGATGCTGGCCATCTAGCCCTTCCACTGGAATGCTGGTTTTTCTCCAACACTTTATACCTGGTGTTGTAAACTCTGCATCCATTAACAGTGTTGGTGGTCATGGAATGGTTTCAACGAAACGTTTAATTATAACGATCCACATGTGACATAGTTTGAGTTGCTCTCTAGTTCCTTCTCCACTATATACTGGAGTTTATTTCCATCAACTGATGACCTGTCTACCGTGGTAAATGTCGTGTTTTTCAGGTCTCAGATCCTGGACCACTTGCCTCACTGGACTCCAGATGTGCTTGTTCCAAAAAATGCACATTTCTGGACTCGATCTCAGATTTATGAAATCAGAATCTCTTAGCCAGTGGAACCCCAGAGGCTGTATTTTAACCTTTTTCTTGAGTGACTCTTGTCTGTTTAGGAGTGAATGTTAAAGATTAAAAAACAAGGATGACTAATATGCATCAAATAAATTGAGAAGCAGAGGAAAAAAAGATTAAGGTCAGATAGGGAGACAATTTGGAGAATAGAATTTTTTTGAAGAAGGAAAAATTTGTACTGAAAAATCATTTTTTGGTACATGTATAAGTTATTTCCACATTTACCACTTATGCAGGCTCTGGATAATTTCTTCTTCTTATTTTCAGATTTTATTTCATTTTTCCATTTAGTCTGTTTTAATATTTCTACCAGAAGAGCAGAAAGGAAACAAAAGGGGAAAAAGGTAAACTTAGAAATGCAAGACGCTCTTAAAAATAATTTAACATTTAAAAATGTATCCATCTTGACCTTTTTAATGATATCTGACATTATCCAGTTGGTGTGTTTTACAATATCACATATTGGGAAGTAGAAAGGTAACTAGACTTATTCAACAAACATTATTTGCCCTATTCAATTTATGTGTTTATTTATATTACCATTTATTTATTTTTGCAGAAAAGGACATACAAAGTATAGGATCCCCCCTTTTTTTGGTAATGGGGATTGAACCCTGGAGTATGTTTTACCTCTAAACTATATCCCTAGACCTATTTTATTTTTTTATTTTGAAACAGGATCTTGCTAAGTTGCCGAGGGCCTCACTAAATTGCTGAGGTTGGCTTTGAACCTTTGATCCTCCTATCTCAGCTTCCCAAATACTGAGATTACAGGCGTGTGCCACCATGCCTGGTTAGGACTCTTTTAAAAGACCTGAGAAGAAACATTGATTGTTAAAGTGAACCTTATGTATCTTATGCTTCATCGCCCTTCAGTGATTTCAGCACATCTACAAGTTTCCTTTCCATAATAAGAAACTGTAGATTTTTTTTATTAACATTTCAGTCAATTGAATCTTCTGCAAATTGCTTCTAATAAAGTTAAAAAAAGTTCACTGTCACCAAATTCCGGTCACAATAGCAATCCAGAATCTGCTGTCAACTCAATTTCCAACATCAGGGAGAAATAATGGTTTGGGGGCCATTATGTAGACTATGCCTCAATTTCCTTGACTTCTGGGCCCACATTTAATTTCCAGCCTGTTAGGATTAAAACCTGAAATTATGTTGTTATTTTAGCTTAGAATTCTTAGTATTCTCATAATCATCATTAGCAAGATTCTTGCTTTGTTCAGAGAGTTATTGTTATAATCAGCAGTAATGATAGCCATTATTATTAACAATGCGGGCCAGACAATAAGTCTTGGATCGAATCTGAGGCTCAGTGTGTGCACCACTGAGGCCATCCTGCAAAACGGCACCGGAAATCGTGTGGGCAACCAGTGCAGCATGGTTCCGTTCACCCAGAGCCTTGGGGAGCCCTTGGCCAAGTGAGCCAGGGACCCCATCGGGGGAGGCAGCTTTGAGGCAGGTCTTCCAGTGACTTTGAGAAGAAAGACCTTCCTGACTGCAGAATGTTGATTCACAAGACGGTGAAAAATTAGCTGGATTCAGAACATTTCTTGAAGTGCTGGTAAAGGTCGGGCTGAAATTCAGGCTGGGGATAAACAAGGTCATGTGGCGCAAAAGAGTCTACAAAGCTCCAGGAGGATGTTGTCCTGCGTGGTCGCAGCACAGGTCGCCTGCTCAGTTACCCCAGCCCTCACCGGCCATAGTCACAGACACAACTTTCCTTTTCCCTCCATCTGCCACCATGTCCACATGCACCCACACAGTTCAGCAAAGTGCAGTTTTACTCTAATGTCCAAGTGATCTTCAACCACTATCGGTTTCCCTTGGGGACGTGGCAGGTGCTGGAGGAGATGACAGGTGACAGGGAAGGCTGGAGAGGGCACAGCGGGCAGGGAGGCCCAAGCTGAGCTGTTTTAACTCTCACCAACCTGCTGTGCTCTTCCTGGGAGAGTCCGGCCAAGGCCTGTCACTGCGTGACAAGTCCTAGCCTCTCCTGCAGAGCTCTGGAACCCACCCTTACAGTGCTAAAACTTTCCAAAAATTATTTGGGGTTTGTTTTTTGCCTTTAACAAAATAAGAACATCACTGAATTTGATGATAACAATAATCCTAAAATCCTCTTGTTTGGAAAAGTGAGAAATGTCAACTATCCTTTTAGATTTTGAATGAGCGCACACGCTCCCTCTCCCTCTCGTGCGCACACGCGCGGACGCTCACCGCTGTGATGTTTATTCCATCGTATCTCAAGGAGCCTATGCTTACTCTGTTCTGTGCCAGGAGGAGGTGACGCAGGAGACTGGGGACAAGGAGCCAGTTTAGCAGAAGCCACTGGAGCTGGGGCTGTGGAAAGACAGGGGAAAGGACACTGTGACAAACACTCCATGCTGGGTTAATGGGCCATAAACTTTTTTTTTTCTTTTTATCTTCTTAAGACAAAAGTGAGGACCAAGTAACCAATGACAAGTGATGTGAATGACCAGTACCAGGACACCGAGTTCTGGCCCCGCTCCACCGCCACCTTTCTTAAAGCTCTCAGATCAACTGGTTGACCTGCTTTTTCAGTTTGCTCATCTGTAAAATGTGTTTAATCATATTGACTTGTTTCCCAGGGAAGTAATGTGATACAGTAATATTTGCAGAGCACTCTGAGATCTTGACAATAAAAGGTGCATTATTCTAAATAGCGTTCCCTTTTCTCCCTCCCCCCACCCCCCAACAGATAATCGATGCCCCCATCATGTACGTATATTTTTACAAAGTTCATGTAAATGATTCCAGGCTGTTTTATTTAAGAAAAAAACGAGTGCTTCTGATATTTCTTAAGAACGTGACAAAGTCATTAAAAGAATAAAAAGGGAGTAACAGTGGCATACAAGGAAGGTTAAGGTTTTTAAAATTTCATAAGAAAACAGATTTCACTTCTAGCGTCATATGGGGTTATTATAAGCAACAGTGAGTAATAATGATTACAAAAATGAGGAAAAGTACGTCGACGGTGTCATTTGAAAACAATTGTGTTAAGAGGCTTTTTACACGCCTTTTACACAGTATGGATATCCAAAATGGGTTTTAGAGAATATTAAGAGGATTGTTTTTCAAGGTATTAAGTACACAAAAAGCAAGAATGGAGAAAAAGATAGAGAGGTGGCTGATAGGATCCTGCCCAGAGGAAAGGCCTAGCTGCAGAGGGCTGAGGCATGGTGTAACAGTTACTTCCTCTCTGGGCCTTTAGGACTTTAAATATCTGTAAACAATAACTAATTTTCTTTTGCATATAAGTATATATGCAAAAGGATATTTTGCTTATATATGCAAAATAATATATATATCCTAATATATATATCCTATATATATATACATATAATATGTATATATATATATCCTAAAATATTTTCTTTGTTTTTTTCTCTCTTGTACTTTCCCTTTGCATTTGTAGATTCCTGGTATTGGAAGTGAACATTTGATCATCATTGATTTGATTGGCAAAAAGTGTGAGCAACCCAGTTCCCCTTTCCAAACCTGAGCGGCATCTCTCTGCCTTGCTCACTCCCACTTCAAACCGGTTCCTCATCTTATCTTCCCTATTCTAGTTCATCCACCAGCATTCTCCCAGTCACCCAGTTCTTGGAACCACAGCCTTTGTGATCTCACCATTATATGAAATGTCATACTGACTTGCTGGCAGACTCCTTAAATGGACACGTAAGTCTCATCTCAGAACTTAATGTGGCAGCAGGAGTTACCCCGGGAGGGATCTTGCTCTAATGCAGATTGAGATTCTGTAGGACTTGGAGGGGACTCTAGATTCTGCAGGTGCAATAAACTCCTAGGTAGGGTCCTCCTCGCTGGTGCATGAGTAGCAAGGCTTTAACCTTTGCTTTCAGGCAAGAGGTAGGCTTTATGCTCATGTAGCTCCCTTTCTCTTCCCTGTTTTAGAGAAATTCCCAGCCCCGGGGGGACTGAACAGATGATCCTGAACATATTAAACCTTGAGTTAAAAATTTTTTTAAAGGCGTAAGACAAGGAACCTCAGGAGACACCGCCCCCAACCTGGGGAGCAAATAGAGCTCTGCCATCTATCACGTTCTGCTCTCTGACAGCTGTGTGCATTTCATCCCTCTACGTATTGTTGTGTGCTTTATTTTGTCACAATTTATTCCTTCAACCATATTTTGAAGGTCTACTATGTGTGGGACTGTAAATTACACTCGGGGAAATAAAAAAATAAAACAAGTGATATGATTTCCCACCATCCGGAACCTTCCAAGGGAAAGAACTGAGCAGGCAGTGAAACATTACAAGCAGTGTAATATTTCCTCATGCCTAGAATATGCTTCTTGTTGTTCTGAACACCATTTCCCAGCCCTCCAACCCTCATTATCATGCACACACTTTATACCAAACAATACTAAACTGTACTCTGTAATACTCTAATTCAAGTCATCATTAATGTGGCATTATCAATGATTTGGTTTCAACGCATTGTCAAAAATGTGTTGTAATAATTGTTGTAATGAAAGGGATTATGGTTTTGAGACGGGGTGGTTTTCAGGTTCCTAAGGACTGAAAATTGCAACAACAAATATGATTCTCAATATATGGTAAAAAACCTAAACTCACTCAAAAGACATAGTCATGTAAATGCTGTAGTGACCGTACTGTAATAATGTGATTTCCAGTACAGCATGGCTGGTGATTGGCTTTGTCGTCCATCTTTGTTCTCAAACGAAGACTCCGGGAGGGTTGGAGGAGGTACAGGGGGCGGGATGGGAAACAACAGTCAGGCAGCTCCATCTTGGGAGGTGCAGAAGGCAGGTACCCAGGTGCCCCAATTCCTCCTGACCCAATTTCTTCAGAGTAGGATGCTGAAATTTTTATTTACCACCCAGAAGAGCCTGGGATCTCTGCTGCTCTTCTAGATGTTTCAGACGGCCTCAACACACCCTTCAGTATCTAACCTACCACTAGTTAGGGCTTGATGTAACTGGGACAAGGACCATTCGGGCATACATGGTCAGGCCTGAAGCACACAGATTACACATGTGGCTCTTCTCTTCGCCTTGCTCCACACACCTTCATGCTTCCTGCACGTAGAGTTTCATGCATTTGATTCAAGCGAGCCTTTCACCTCTACCGGTAGCATTTCTCTTTCTACCTCATCAGCTCAGGGAGCATTCATTTTATTTCCTTTTTACCTATGTTATAATACAAAAGCTCCAGGCCACTCACACAACAGTAGTTTCATCAATGCTCATTCTTGATCAAGATTGTCTACCAAGTTGGGCATGGTGGTGCACATCTGTAATCAGGAGGCTGAGATAGGAAGGTGTCAGGTTCAAGGACAGTCTCAGCAACTTATTGAGACTCTCAGGGACCTAGTGAGATCCTGTTTTAAAACAGAAAATAAATAAAGGGCTGGAGGTGTAGCTCGGAGGTAGAATGCCCCTGAGTTCAATCCCTAGTAACACACACACACACACACACACACACACACACTCTCTCTCTCTCTCTCTCTCTCTCTTTCTCTTTCTCTCTCTCTCTCTCTATTATCCAGTATCCAGTAGCAATAGGCTGATGCAAATTGTATTTCTTCACTAGCCTATCATAAATCATAATAAAATATAGTGTTTAAAATGTGCCAGACATTATCCTAAGCGCCTACATGAACTGACTTGTTTAACCCTCATAGCAGTCATACGAGCCATTTACTACAATCATTTCTAAATTATAAATGAGGAAATTGAGGCATAGAGAGGTTAAACACCTTACCCAAGGTCACACAGAAGGTGTCAGAACTAGGATTTGAACCTAGACAGTTCCACTTCAAGGTTCATAGTCTGTATAAGAGCTTGGGCTCTTGAGTTAGACAAGTCTTTGCAAAAAAAAAATCCTGTTAATAATAATAGCAAACATTTTATTGAGTGTTACTGAGGCTCAATAAATTTTCACATGGATTAGGGCTTTTACTCTTCATAACAGTCCTGAGGGTGATACTATTTCTTTGCCCTTTTTATATGCAAAAACTGAGATCTCATATTTGGTTAAAAAATGTGTTCAGAATTATACCACTAGTATATAGAGCAGAGGTTAAAAAACCATGCTACTTTTCAGAATCTTAGTTGCTGTTATGTAACCTATCATGAAATAGAACGCTGGTTATTACCCTTGTTAGTGGTAAGATATTTGGCATTTTATTTTACATCTCTTAACTTCTTCATCTGAAAGTGGGATTGTCTTATTACTTCCCTCGTAGCCATGTAATGGAGGAAAATAAGGAACAAACAAACAAACAAAAAAAAAACAATGTCACACATTTAGAAAGTTAGACACTTTACTAATAAAAGATTTTCTTAATGATCTACATCCTCAATAGAATGCATCTCTTTTGTTCTTTTGAATGAAAACGGACTCCCATTCTTCTTTAATGCGCACTCCAACCTCCTTTCAGACGTGCATCTTACCTTGTTTGTAGAGATATTTCTTCATTCAAAAATACAAGAATTGCTTTCCACATGTTTATCATCAATCTTTTGTTTGTTTCTTTGTGAGCACAAAAGGTCCCCCTTTCTGGTGGATCCCCAAACAAATTCTGGAATAGCTGTGTTTGGGAGATTTTAATATTTACTCATTATAAAAGCGAATCCTTAAAAATTAATGTGTTAATGGATTTTGATTGATGGCCAGTCTCCCTGATTTCTTCCTAGATTAAGAATTCATATAAACAAAAAAGCTAAGTTTCTGAGTCGGTGGTCTTATTTCCACAATTGTTAAGATAATTAAATGTAATAATATCAGAAAACCATTTCTATATTGTAAGTTTTCAGTATTACCTTGCTAGTAGTGTTAGTATTAGTAATAATAGTGGTGGTAGTATTCTTGCTATTAGTAACATTAGCCTTGTCACTGGTCCAATTGTAGCATTAATTATCAATCTTTTAAAAAGAGAAAGAATTGAGATTGCAAGGAGTGGAATAAATGAATCGCAATCGAGAAAGAAGACACTGACATAACCAGGTTAAAAATTGATGAGCGGAAGCCCGGCTCCTGCTTTCTATGTATTAAACAATGAATTCTAATAAAAGAACTCTTAATCGTTGCCTACATAATGACATCCTCAACAATACAGTTAATTGCAAAACAACTTCCACATGTTTGCACATAGCCGTTAATCCAAATGGCAAAGTTTGACACTATGCCTTTTAGCTTTAAGTTCCCATCGTTAGGACGGTGACTTCATTCATCCACGGAGCACATATTTCTAAAGCCTTTGCTGTTTCAGACACTGGGCTAAGTAATGGAAACAAGAAACAAATAAGTCACTGCCTCTCACGTAAGAAAGCCAAGACCTTCAGTATCTGTTTCACATGATGCCTTTCTAGGTTTCCATTTCCTCTTATAGCCATCCTCTTAAGAGTAGCCCACGTGCTTATGACAAGTGACCCACTTCGTTCATTTATTTATTCAGTCATTCATTGAGTAAAGAGTTATGGAGAGCTCATTATATGCCCTGGGGATAAAGAGATGAAGGAAACAAACACCGTCCATCTCACTCATGTACCAGAGTGGAGGTTCCCCAGGAAACTGGGAATGGATCCACCATATGACCCAGCTATACCATTCCTGGGTATCTTTCCAAAGGAACTGAAATCAGAATATTATAGTGGTACATGCATAATCCATTTTTCTAGCAACACAATTCACAAAAGCCAAACCATGGAACCAGCCTAGGTGTCCACCAACAGATGAATGGATCACAAAATTATGGGATATACAAACAATGGAATTCTGCTCAGCCATACAGAAGAACAAATTACATCATTTGCAGGAAAATAGATGAACCAAGAGAACATTATGCTATGTGATATTAGCCAGTGTCAGAAAGTGAAGGGTCATATGTTTTCTGTCATATGTGGAAGCTAGAGAGAAATCAGGATACAAGAGGGACTTTAGATAAAGGAGGAGAAACCCCAGTGGAGTGAGGGAGGTGGTCTAGGGGAAGGTGGATGGGGGAGGGAGAATGAATGAAGGAAAAACTTACGTTGGCGCTCTGCACATATAAGAAAGTATCAGTGCCCACCTCACTATCTGCATGGGGAAGGGGAAAGAGTGGGAGGGAGCCGGGAGAAGCTCAGCAAGTGCTGTGTGCATGTGAGTCCTATCACTCTGAATGTCATTATTAGGTGAGACGACAATGCACCAATAAAAGTGTATTTAAAAAATAAATAAAATGATTATAAAACCTCAACAAACACTATGAGAGAGATGATAGTAAGAGGAAAGACTTCAGAGAGAATGGCTAGAAAGGCCTTTGGGAAGGTGACATTTATTCTGGATTCTGGAAGATGAGAAGGAATTAGCCCTGTGAAGAGTATAAGATCATTTAAGCACAATAGCAGAGCGTACATACCTTGAGGGGAGAAAGAGCTGGGAGATTTGCTAAGCAGAAAAGGGTAGGATCTGATTGGGTTTTTAAGAATATAGTTTTGGCTGCTGCAAAGGAATAGGTTAGAAGGGGGAAGAATTAAAACTGGGAAACTAGGCCGGGCGTGGTGGCGCACGCTTGTAATCCCAGTACTTTGGGAGGCGGAGACCAGAGGATCCGGGTTCGTGGCCAGCCTCAGCTCTTTCTCTCTCTCTCTCCCTGTCTCTCTCTCTCTCTCT
>PVJS01056239.1:0-12410 GCA_004027185.1 Glis glis | reverse complement strand
CTCAGCAATAAAGAAGAACAAAATAACAGCATTTGCAAGAAAATGGAAAGATCTGGAGAGCATTATGTTAAGCGAGATTAGCCAATCACACAAAATGAAGGGTCATATGTTTTCACTAATATGCGCAATATAGGGAGTAGTGGGGACACAAAAGGGTCTCCAATGACAATGGAGAACCCTCAGAGGTGCTAGGGAAGGGTTACAAGGGAAGGGGAAGGGTAAGAAAGTAGTGAATCCATGGAATTACTGTCATAAACAATGTGTATATGTGAGATTATACCAACATCATTCTCAGTGCTACATGTGGGGGGGAGGTGGGGGGGAGGCGGGGGGGAGGGACACCAAGAGCTGTGTGCATGTATGTTAACACCAAACTGATACTCATTGTGATGTGAGACTACAATGCACCAATAAAAACATAAAAAAAAAAAAAGAAATAGAACTACAAGGAGGCCTTCTCCGGAAGCTACTTCCCTTGCAGCATTTCCCTGAAAGAACATGTATAAATGAGTTTAATAGTTTTAAAAATAATGGGGAATAATAAGCTCTACCAAGCTGGACTGATCAGAAGATAAAATATTACTGACAGTAGATTGTTTTCATTTGATTGCAGCATGCACAAGCTAAATCTAAGAGGTCATCATTAAGGAAATGTATGTCAATCTTGCCCTGGGATTTCACAGTAACAACATAGAAGCATTCCTGGCCTAGTTCAAGTGTATCTGCTGCTAAATGCTCAACGTCTTTTTTTTTTTTTTAATCATGGCTTCTACTCCTTACTGAGTGCTGATTAGGATAGCAGATCTTTTCCTGAGAACTGAGTGAGTTTTAAATATATAATGAGCTGATATCAGTGGATTGGCGAGACAGGGTCAGAGATGGGAAATGAATCAGTGTTGGAAAATGACCTGGCCACTCATATTGCAACTGTGTGGGCTGAGGGGCAGTCGATGCAATCCCCAGTGTCCTGTGGAATAGACCGGAAGTCTGTGCCCCTCCAAAATCCATATGTTGAAGCTGTAACCCCCAATGTAATGGCAGTTGGAGTTTGGAGATAATTAGATTTAGATGAGGTCATTAGAATGGGGCCATTGTGATGGGATTGTTATTCTTATAGGAAGAGGAAGAGAAACCAGAGCTCTCTCTCTCATTGCCATGTGAGAACACACCAGGAATGTGGCCATCTGCACGCTGGCATGACAGCCTTCCGCAGAGCTCAACCAGGCTGGCACCTTAATCTTGAACTTGCCAGCCTGCAGACTGTGGAAAATAAATGTATATCATTGAAGCCATCCATGATATTTTACTATAGCAGCCTAAGCTGAATAACACAGACCTGAAGTATCTGCCAGCCCATTCCTGTCTGATCAGCTGCACTCACATGACTTTCTCAGAATGGAAGAAATAAGAACTTCTAGGTTTATTCTATTTAGAAACATCATCATTTCCAACATCCAACTCAGGCCTAAGGCATATAAGCATTTTAGAAGGTGAGAAGAAAACAAATTAATTCATTTTTCACGTTTGTATTGAGCACCTATGAATATGCCAGGCATGTGAAGCATGTGATAGAGATGGAGGAGCAAGACGCAGTCAGTGAAAACAAACAGCCATGCGAAATAGTCTACAGCGAATGCAAAAAGAGGCTGGGGACAAAATTGTAAATGTATGAAGCAATCACTGACAGCAAAAGGTTAAAAACAAGTGGACAATTTCAACTGTGCGCCACACGCTGAGCCAGACACTGGTTTCATAATCTAACAGAGAAGGCCATGGGTAGGAATGAGAGAGAGGGGCACAGAGAAGGAATTCTCCTTAGTGAGGGTGACAGACAGACCATAACCAAAGGGCCATCCCTTGGGTGCAGAAGGTAGGCATGGCCAAGAACAGAGCGTTGGAAATGGGTGTGTTTGAGCAACAATGAACAGTCTGGTTCGGTATGTGGATTGATGGAAGCATATTAGCAAAATTGGGCCTTTCTCATATATAATTGAGCACTCAATGTGAGCTGGTCTGGATTAAAAAAAAAAGAAAGTCTAATCCTCTGATTCTCATGCCATCATTCTTTCCTATAGATCTTTCTATAACCTCAGGGCAGACCATTGCTGGGACCCATTGCTTGAGCCATCTAGATGGCTCAGGCCAATCCTGATTTCAGACATTCTATTCCATTATTCCCAGGATCCTCGTAACACACTCATGCATGTCAGTGCATATTTTATTTGGAAATGTGTAGTCTGAGAGGTACTTGGAAACTTCCTTATAGAAAAACATCATCACCACTGGCCGTCCTTTGGGCTGTGAGTTAGGACCAGAAGTGGGTAAACACAAATCTAAATTCATGTTACTAGAGAGAAGAGCGGCACACCAGAGGAACACAACATATGAATAGAAAGGTTTCACTTGATTTGATAGATGCGAAGAAGCATCATATAGATTCCTCTTAAAAGACACACCATCCAGTCATGGGTAGCATGATGAACACATTACTTTTAGTTGTCCATCCCTCTGCGTTTGGCCTCAGCCATAGGCATCCACGTTGCCCAGTCACACCCCTCCCAGGACAGCTTGCATCTGATGATTGAACCAGGCAAGCGTAGAAATGCCCAGCAACCTTGGCCTTACCTGGGACAACTCTAATTGGCAATACTTACTCCTAAGCTCTGTTCTGGGTTACCTGAGGTTTTTATTATGTCACAGTGTGACCTCTCAGCCCAATCCCACCTCCTCCCCTTCCTTTCACAAGGGCCAATTCCTATAAAACATCTTGCACCTCAAGTTCTCTGTGTGTGTTTGCTTCAGGAAATCTGAACCTATGGCACTTGATACTAGGGAAGGATCAGCAAATGTTTAAAATGAAGACTGAAGGAGCTTGGACCAGGAGAAGAGTGAGGAATCCCATACAAGTAGATGACTATTTGGGTATCTGGAGATGTAATGATGTATCCATAGGGAAGAAGGGTCAGAGATCTCTCTCTGATGCATGCAATAGAATAAGGAATTTATTCATTTCGTCATTCAACAAGCCCTGGAAGGGCAGGCAATAGGTGCTAGTTACTGAGATAGGCATTAGACTGTGGAGAACGCAAAGACACATTCCAGCATGCAAAAGTTAGAGGCCAGATCCTTAACATTCAGGGAAATGATGACTTCTTTAAAAGTGGAATATTCCAGGTAGCATTGTTTTTCAGAAATTAATCTAGATCTAAAGATGGTTTTGATACTTCTAAAATTTATATCTCTCAAAACAAACAAGAAGAAATTCACCCATTTAATTCCACAATGATAATACTGTGATAGAATCTAGAAGAGATAATAGTTTAAAGACATTTTTTATTTTCTATGTACTTCTTAAAACCAATAGCATCGTTTACAGGAGTAAATTCCAGTAGAAGTCAGTATTCAGCAGTCCCTGTACACACAAGTAAACAAGGCTCAGAGACAGCGCTTAAGGTGGCCCAACAGGAAAGTAGCAAAATCCAGGAGTCTTGACTCTGTATTGCCTCCCTAATCTTTGTTGTGACCCTGAATTTGGCCTCATTGTACAAAAGGAATGAGATTCTCAGGTAAAAGATAAATAAGTATTAAATTATAAGAATAGCTGGATCCTGGGTTGGCTTTCATAAAGGGCAAAAAGAAAGAGGATATAAAGATATATGCCTTGTAACTTTCTGAAAGGCCATCAGAATTTAGAGCAAGTTCCCTGTTTGCATGAAGATATTGATCTCTCTGCAGCAGGGGATTTCCTGCCTGCCTCTAATCAAGCATTTTCCACAAGCCTGATATTCTTAGAACACAAGGTTCTACCCTGGAGTTTCCCTAAACCTGAAGGAAGAGTATCATTTTCAATTTCCCCTATTCTAAGGATCATATCCTCACTTCTCTAAGAAGATGGATCTATGTATGTGTTAAAAACATGATATTTTACTTCTTCAGGATCCCCTTCAATTTTATCTACTAATCCACATCCTCAAGTGGTTGATGCCATTGCCTTCTCTAAAAAAAAGGCCACCACCTCTCTTTCCTGGCCATCCACAGAGGTCAACTGCCTCACACAGGGGAGGTTTCTAACATCATTGGTGGAAACCAGATCTGTTATTATCAATTTGGACTGTGTTTCCTGCTAAAATGAACCATCCTCAAAGCATTTCTGAGGTGGTGTTAAAATATGTCTGTAGATTCTTTTTTTTTTTTTTTTGCGGTACCGGGGATTGAACCCAGGGGCATTCTACCTCTGCGCTACACCCCTGGCCCTATTTTTTATACTTTATTTTGAAACCGGGTCTCACGAAGTTGCGGAGGGCCTAAGTAGAGAGAGAGAGACAAAGAGAGAGAGAGAGAGAGCTGAGGCTGGCCGCGAACCCGGATCCTCCAGTCTCTGCCTCCCAAAGTACTGGGATTACAAGCGTGCGCCACCATGCCCGGCTGTAGATTCTTTATCAGCAGGAGGAATGAAGATGTGGAGTTCATGCCCCATCCCCTTAAACCTGGCAGGCATTCATGACTGCCTTGACAAGCAGAGAAGAGATGAGAAGAGATGCTGGGTGACTCTGGTTGGAAGAGTCCATGCAACCTTTGCCAGTGTCTCCTGAAATAGTCATTCTGGAAGCTTTCACCCCTCCATCTTCCATGTGCTCACCATGTGCAAAGACAATGTGGAGATATCAAATGGAGAAAATGATGCCCAAAGAGCCCCAGCTGGTCCAGCTCCCAGGTGTTTGAATCCTCCCAGTCTAGATGTCTGATGGGAGTGCAGAAGGCCTTGTGATCATTCCAGGCCCAGCTACTGCCTAACAACTGCATGAAGATGCTAACTGTTAGGCAGAGAACTACCTGAGACCAGCTAACCCATAAATTTGTGAGCAAAATAAGGGTTACTGTTGTTTTAAGCTCTGACATGTGTTTGGAATGTTTTGTACACAGTAGAAGCTGTTTGGACAGGTTCTAAGAATTGGTGATGCTTTGTACACAGTAGAAAATGTTGGGGATCCTTTGTACATGGTAGAAGATGTTTGGAATGGGTTCTAAGAACAGGAAGCTAGAAGCTCTGTAAGAAAACTTAAAAGGGGGCATTAACTCTGGGAATAGTTGATGGACAGAAGGTAGAAAGGACTGAAAGGGACTCTTAGTAGAAGCCTGGTGGCCCTTGAGGAGGCTAGCAGTAAGGCCTTAGGGAACCACAAAGAGATTGTTACTGAAAATTGGAAAGCTGGGCGTGGTGGCGCATGCTTGTAATCCCAGTACTTGAGAGGCTGAGACAGGAAGATTGCGAGTTTGCGGCCAGCCTCAGCTACTTAGTGAGGCCCTTTGCAATTTAACGAGACCCTGTTTCAAAATAAAGAATAAAAAATAGACCTGGGTGTATAACAAAGAGGTAGGATGCACCTGGGTTCAATCCCCAGTACTGCAAAAAAAAAAAAAACCAAAAAACAAACAAACAAACAACAACAACAACAAAAAGAACTGTTATCTGCTATGACATGGAAAATACCAGCTATACCTAAAGAACTGGTAAATTTGGCTAATAAATATCCCAGCCAGAGTGATGAAAATGTCAGCCATTTCTCTTGATCACATGTAATAAGTATGTAGAGAGAGGAGTTTTTAAAAAGGAACTCTTTCAAGAAAATCTAAAGAACATATGTAAAAGATCAAGGACCTGTTATATTCATATATAAAACTGTTTCTCAGGGCTCTCAAATTAAGAAATGGTGTAGGTCAAAGATCACATCCAAAAGGGAAAGAGTCTTTATTAATACTTAGAAAGATATGAGGTAATGTCTCGTAAAAACTTCAAAACAGACAAAGTTCCTACAAACCTAAGGGTATGCCAGTAGATTCTCTCAGTTAAAGAATAGGGCTTCTAATAACTTAAGGTTGTGGTCCCAACAGCAGTTTGCAGGGATTTGGGTAGAGAAGGACTTATTATATCAAAGAGATCTGTAGGCAGGGTTTTTGTCTAATGAAGTTTATGCTAATAAGAATTATAGGAAGTCAACAGAGTTTTTAATAGAATTGGATATAACATATATTTTGCCAGCGTGGACTACAAAAGACAAAAGTAGAATTAAATTAAAAGAGACCCAAGAACCTAGAAGGGAAACCCAGGAGTAGTTGGAATCCTTCCAAGGTAGTGGGACTGAGATGAGAGGGAGGGAGGGAGGGAGGGAGAGTGAGAGAGAGAGAGAGAGAGAGAGAGAGAGAGGGGTCTGGTAGTGTTTTCTGACTGGATTTCAGAGTTGGAGTTTAATTCCTATCCTTTTAAACATGAGCTGGAGAAAATTATGCTAGGTAAGATTAGCCAGTCATAGAACGTAAAAGGTCATATGTTTTCTCTCATATGTCGAAGCTAGGGAGTAATCGGAATACCAGAGAGACTTCAGATAATGGAGGAGAAACTCCAATGGAGCCAGGGAGGTGGTCTAGGGTAAGGGGGGAGGGAGAGGGAGGATCAGTGAAAGAATCACTTTCAATGACATCACGTATATATGTGAGAATGCCAATGTCAGTCTCAACACCTGTATGGGGAAGGGGGGGAGAATGGGGAGGGGCTGGGAAAAGCCATCACGTGCTATGTGAATGCATGTCACTATCACTGTGAACTACATTATGAGATGAGACTATAATGCATCAAAAAAGTATATAAAATAAAATAAATACAGGCTGGGCTTAGTAACTCACTTCTATAACACAGAGTGGGACTGGAAGTGATGCTACATTAATTCTAAGGCTAGGTCTTCAAAGGCAATGCAGCTTTATCCTGACTCCCTTGAAATGCTCATTCATTCAATATGGACACTCTGCTGTGAGGACACCCAGGTCACATGGTAGGTCCCAAATGGAAATAAGCCAAGGCCCTACTCCTCTGTCCCAGATGAGCTCATCGCCAACAGTCAGCACAAGCTTGCTAGGCATGTGAGTAGACCACTCTAGAGGTGAACACTTGGCTCTCCATCCAGCCTTTCCAGGTGAGCACCTGAACCAGAGGTGAGTCTTCCCAGACAAGCCATGCCTGGGTTGCAGAGCTCTACCCAAAGTGAGTGATTGTTTTGCTTTAAGCCATTAAATCTGCAGCAGTTTGTGATGCATAGCAACAGAAACAACAAATAATCTCAACATTAATTTCTGCTTACCCCTTTCCTGAACTTGATCAGTGTCAGGTAATACTCCATCCTTATAAGACCTATCTCTAGATAAGCATTTGATAACAATGAATGCAAACAAATAGTAAACATATGTAGTTGGTATTTCTTGATGGATCAATATAGGGTAGGTCCTATTCTATATGCTTCATATGCATCCCTTCATTTCCTCTTACAATTCTATAAGGAAAACACTTTTATTATCCCCATTTAGTAGAAAAGAAAAGCGAGGCATGGAGAAATCAAAAAACTTGACCAAGACCACACAGCCAGGGCAGGGTGCCCAAGCCATGAATGGAAACGTTTTGTTCAGTGCCCATGGTCATAACCATTATGCTTCTCTTACAACTGGCATCTTCTACTTTAACGTTTCCACGTACCATCAGCACCAGACAGCCTCTTCACTTCCTAACTCTAGGCTTGACCCTCAGATGAGGGACTGCCTTACTCCTACTAGGCAGGTTCCAATCCAAGTTTTGCCCCTAAGTTTCAGATTTATTTAAGGGTCTGAAATCTATGGCCTATGGGCCAGATCTGCCCTACCACCTGCTTTCATAAATAAAGGGTGTTATTTATGTGTGTGTTGTTTGTTCCTTAAACACACTTATATTGGTTCATTTAAGGTTTTTCTATAGCTGCTTTTGCACTGACTACATGGCAAAGGTGAATAGTTGTGACAGAGATATATGGTCCACAAAGCCTAAAATATCACTATTGTATGTGTGTCTGTGTGTGTGTGTGTGTGTGTGTGTGTGTGTGTGTGTGTGCACGTGCATGTTAGGAATTGAACTCAGTGGCATTCTGCCTCCCAGCTACACCCTCTGCCTTTTAAAAGTTTATTTTGAAACAGGGTCTTGTAAAATTGCTAAGGGTAACACTAAGTTGCTGAGACTGGCCTTGAACCTGCAATCCTCCTGTCTTAGCCTCCCAAGTACTGGGATTATAGGTGTGTACCACCATGCCTAGCTCTCTATCTGGTCTGTATAGAAAAAGTTTGCTGACCTCTGGCTTTAGTCACTGAAGAAGCCTTTGTTACTGAATTCATGATATGTTATTAAAAAGAAGCACATATCCATGAGAGTTGTAGACAGATGGAACTGGACGAAAACCCAGCACTGTTACCTAAGAGTGATCTCAAGAGAATCTCTTAACATCTCTGAATCTTAGTATTATTTTTAAAAAATTGGAGAGAATAGCAAGACCTCTGCCTTAAATCTAACATAAATTCTAAGGTACACACAAAATTTTATTTATATGTGAAGCATTTTATCAATCTTTTGGATTAGATCAAAATTTAGTGGATCATAGACCAGGCGTGGTGGTGCACGCTTGTAATCCCAGTACTTGGGAGGCTGAGACAGGAGGATCACTGGTTCGTGGACAGTCTTAGCAAGTCGTGAGACTCTCATCAACCTAGTAAGACCCTGTTTCAAAATAAAAATAAAAAATAGGGCTGGGGGATGTAGCTCAGAGGTAGAATGCCCCTGGGTTCCATCCCAGTACCACACACACACACACACACACACACACACACACACACACACACACAAATTTAGTGGATCATATAGAGGCAAATGTAAGTAAAGACGCCTAATATTTCATCTTAACAAACATTTGTCACTGTTAGGCCACATGAACAGTGGCAACAGTTCCTGTTGAATAAGACCCAAGTGGGGACCGGCCAGTGAAAATCTGACCAGTGGGGTGAAAGTCCAAGTTGTGAATTTCCTTCTATAGTCCAGATTTTTTAAAGAAAAATCCTACAGGCAGGAACAGCTTCACAGGAAACGGTTTCTAAAACCAAATTTGGATTGATTAAATGTCGAGATTCAAAGCAAGAACTTCTGGTTGCTTATTGAGCTAAAAGACTAATCCTATTTTCCCCACTATAACTGAATATTTTTCTTTGAGAATATGAGTAAATTTTGAATCCCAAAGGTAGAGAGATTTGACCTGATTAAAAGTATTTTTTCCATGTCTGCAGATATTCCAAGCAACTGTCAGCAAGTTGGTTATTTCATCGTTCCAACAAATATGATTTAATATTGGGGGAGGTGAGATTTTTTTTTAAGTTGATCTAAGTAGCTGAATTGGCTGATTGTTTTCAGTTCTTTGGGGAGGTGAGAAGTCATGTCCTGGTTTCTTGGGGGAATTAGTAGAACTGAGTTCCAGTAGGGAGATTTTTGAAGCCGGGCCTGGTGGTGCATGCCTGTAATCCCAGTACTTGGGAGGCTGAGACAGGAGGATCACAGGTTCAAGGACAGCCTCAAAAAGTAGCAAGACTCTCGGTAACCTAGCAAGACCCTGCTTCAAAACAAAAATTAAAAAGCTAGGGGTGTAGCATGGAGGTAGAATGCCCCTGGGTTCAATCCCCAGTATAAAAAAAATGAAGGGAGATTTTGTTTTGGGGGTCTGCTCTTTTTTGGTATTGTTGTTGGAAGACTTCTATCTGGGGGTATAGAGATTCCTGGGACCCCATGGGAAGCTGGTCAGCTTTGCGGGTATTAATTGCATATCTGACTGAGTGCAGGTGACAAGCAGAAGTTCAGGAAAGACTGTGGTCTGTTTCACACACGGGTATAAGGTGAGCCAGGAGGTGAATGCAGGTGGAGCGGGGACCCCTGAACACCACCCTCAAACTGCTGTGCGGATGCTGGGTTTCTTCCCTTGCGTCTCTTTTCTTTCCTTGTTTTCACTTGTAAAGGGCAGTGAAATGCCAACCTGACCCATCTGAAAGGCCGGAGATAGGAAATTGTAAAAGAAGATAATGATTTGACACATGTGGAGGTGACTGCAGACCCTTGAAATTGTGCTCCGCATTCCCGTTTAACCTTTTAGCTTGAAAAAGGCATGCATTTAATAGACACATTCTGATTTACAGGAAGAAAGAGAGAGAGAGAGGTATTCTCTCAAGTCATATGGGCATATTTTTGGCATTGTACCATTCTGATTCATTAATTCCTTAAAGAAATCACAGAACCAAAAATTGGAAAGTTCTTGGGAGGTCACTTTTCCACAATGTGTACTCATGCCGATCTCCTTCATGTAACTACCAGAATTAGTTCATTTATTCATTCAGCAAGATTTATTGAGCATGATCTATGATTAGGTATTGATCTAGGCACAGGGCTGAACAAAAGAAGTGCACCTTCTTGCCTTTGTAGAAACCTGCTCATATTCCAGGGCTTGAATATTTCCAGTGATCCAGAGTGGAAGTTTTAGATGGGGGTAAACCATTTCTTAAGATTTTTCTTTAACAAATTCTTTTGAAACAATGTTGTAAGCAGTTAATGAATAATAACCCACTGATGTTCGAGATTTCCCGGGTGGGCTTCCTTCCTCCAGCCCAAGCCTGGTCTCTGGGTGGGGACCCAACCAAATGCATTAGGCTGAAGGGAGAGACAGTATTATCACAGCAAGGAAAATGGGGTGAGGGATGAGGATAAGAAGCTTGAGAACACTGAGAACTCACTCATATGGGGCCATCTTGTGTGTGTGTGTGTGTGTGTGTGTGTGTGTGTGTGTGTGCGCGCGCGCGCGCATGAGCGTGCGAAGCCAGGGCCTCACATATGCTAGGCAAGTGCTCTGCCACTGAGCTACATCCCTAGCTTTTTACATTTTTTTTTCCATTTTGAAACATGATCTTGCTAAATTGCCCAGGCTGGCCTCAAACTTGGGATCCTCCTGCCTCAGCCTCTCCAGTAGATGGGATTACAGGTGTACGCCACTATGTCTAGTTTATATGGAGCAATTCTAAAGGTTTTCCCACAATAGTCCATTCACTTACCCATGCCCTCCCTGCCACACATAGAAATAAAACAACTCTGCTTGGACAGGTTTCTTGATATTGGTCATAAAAAATATATATTCCATTCCATTCTGGAATAAGCAGTGAGAAGGAGTGAGATAAAATTTGAGTTGGGCAACCGACTCCTCGGGGTTTTCTGAGTTAACTCTTAGGTGGGTTGGATCCTTTGTTTGAAAGATACTTAAAGAATGTTAGGAACTTTTTCCCTTCAAGTGGAGCAGTTCCCCAAATATTTCCTAACATCAAACCCCAAGGATTTCTGGATTATCGCTCATGACTTTTCTTCCTGTCGTTAGTGAAATTAGTCACTTGATTTAGCCCTGGCTTTATGAGATTCAGCCAAAATGACTTCGCTTTCCGTAGCCAGTCCTCCCTCCTGCAAATGTGGCTGGTGAAAAGTCTACTTCCTTCTTCCCCTCGTTTGCTTCTCTCATTCCAAATAAGAGATTCTGCCCCACAGGGAATTACCAACCTCTTCTCTTCATGCAAAGCCTACCTTTGAGTTTGTCTCCTTTTGTGTGGCATTCCCGGGCCATGCTTCTGAAAGAACTTATAGTTTCTCTGCTCCCCCACTAGCTGCTCCTGCTTCAGTCCTGATCACAGGGCCATGACCTAAACTTGTAAACCAATGGGCAGGGTGAGTATTTCCAGGCAGAGCCGTGGGAATCTCTTTTTCAAAACCAGTCTTATTATAATAGCCAAAAGGCAGGTATATAGAAAGCAAAAATAACATCCACTGAATGTGGGCATTCCCAAGCTGTTTGATGTGAGCTTGTGAAAGAAGATGTGTTAAAATATTTTTATACTACCTGGTACTGATTTTTTTCTTCCATAAAACCCTTAGAGTGCCATGCACATCTGTAGGAAAGGTTTCTGAAACTAATAAATTTTAGATTCATGGGTGATTATCTATGAAACATTATTCTGGTGTTCCCAAGATAAAGAAAATTGGCAAAAAATAATTCTAGACAATTTGCCAAGATCACTCAAAGAATTTAGCTCAGAGTCCGAGTCCCTGGGACCAAACACAAATACTGACAATTCAGGTGGGTTCCTACTTCAGCCAAATGAGTTGAATCATTTCTTTTTCCTGGCTGGATATTGCTTGCTGGTGGTTAGAGAAGAAGTGTTTTGTAGGTCATTAACTTAAATAAAACAAAATGAAAAGAGGGCATTTCTCCTTTTGAATTTTTCCCGAATGCTTTAAATGGATTTCTATTGCATTATTGGTTGAGTATATTCTTGCCATGATAATCCACTTTTAGTAGCTTCATTTACATTAGCTATCACTCTGGAGAGCCATAGAAGCAGGCCACTCAATTACCCAAGAGAAATTACTCTTGGAAGTAATCATTGTGAATGAATTTTCATCACTGGGCCTCATCATTTCATGCTGTTTTGTCTCTTTCTCTCTCTTTTTTTTTTTTTTTGCCCCTGATAAAAGTTAAACACGAAGAGGG
>PVJS01056238.1:0-12411 GCA_004027185.1 Glis glis | reverse complement strand
AGAAAGGTCAGGTGGAAGAGAGACACAGAGCCCAAGGTGATGCTTTGATGCTCTTGCTGGGTTTAGAAATGTAAAAAGCCCAGTTAATGTTGTGGGGATAATGCTGTGTCCTTGCATTTAAGGGAAAGAAAAGCTACAAAGACATAACAATGAGTAAAACTGAAATGGTTGGGATCAGAGAATGTATGAATAATCAATATCTGGCAGAGGAGAGGATGAGATAGTGTCTAAGATGGAACATGTTTTGGAGACAACAATCAGTAAACTCAGATATATAAAGAGCATGGCTAAACAACATAGGGCAGCTCATAAGGATGCCTTACCTGGAATGGCAAGAGTTTAATGAATTTTAAAAATCACGGATGCCATAGGTAGGAGTCTTAGGTAGTAAAGGAACTGAGATTTATTGATGTATTTAAGTGACAAATAAGGGAATCAAAGCAGTGCCCAGCAAGTTCCCTATTTTGAAGTGCCCGTTGGAAAGAAGTCTCTTCCAAGTGAAAAGCAAGAAAGCAGGGAAACCCTGGAGAGAAAAGGGAGTGGGAGGGTGCAGGATTAAAATGAAATGCAGCTCCCATTTTCCAGGACAGATTACGAAAGCGACCTCACCCAGCGTTGTCAGGTGTGGCCGACTGAACAACACAGATAACACTCATCTATCTGTGAAAAGTTCTGGGGCTGGGAAAGGTTTGCACAAAATGTCAGAAAGGATACACAATTTGTGTTAATGTTACTAGATATAGCATCAAAGGGGCATGTCAACTGTACACAGAGAGACAGGTCTGAGAGGTTGTAAGATGGTATGAGTGCCAAGACTACTCAAGGGGCATGCTCCCTGCTTCTGCCCACCCCCTACTCCACACATACCTGTGAGTGTCTTCAAGTTACTCCCAAAGCCACTTAGTGCTTAAAGTTACCTAGACTGTACTGCAGCAGCTACCCGTTCTAACATCCTTATTTCACACATTAGAAAACCAAAGCACAGAGAGGGTGATGACAGAGCACAGCAGGAAATGGCATGGCCAGTTTTGATCATTGTTGGCTCAATGTTTTCGCACCTTCTAATATTGCTATCTTTATCTAAACTCAATTGATTTTCAACTGCACCACTCCAAGGCAGATACTTCTGAACCTCAGAGGAGACATGACTTTTCAGCAGGAGAAAGAGGTGTGGCAGCATGTGCTTCCTTGGCTGACTAACTTGCACATTCTGACAACTGTACATGTTCCAGAAAATGCCTGAGGCCCCGGACTTTCAGGTGAGAAACCCTCTTCCTATTGCTAATGGGCTACAACTACTTTTGATTTGAATCAGGAGTGATTCCTTTCACATTAGCCAGACTGAGCCTGCTGTCTGGTTTTCCTCTCCAGGATAAAGAGAGCCTCCTTTAGCCACTATTTCCATAGTGTGTTTCCTTTTGCCATGATTTATCAATGGGTTCCATAAGGGGAAATTGACCACACATTGGCAGTTTAGGATACTGCTAAAGAAACCCAAAAATATGCTCTGGGCAGCACCAAGACCTAGTTAATGCCCCAAAAGCATTAAAGACATCTATAGGTCATCTTTAACTGAGATAATGAGAATAATATTTTTAAATGTCTCAAAACTGCCCCTTATTAAAAACCTGGTAGGGATTAAAATGTCAATTAAATTTGACTTCCAAAAGAACAAGAATACTCTAAGAATAAAACTAAGAAAAACTTAGAGCACAAATCACTGAGTTTGGTCCTGTGATCAATGGCACCCTCTCTTGTAGCATTTTTAATTAATTAATTAATATATATTTGGCCCTGCAAAAACATTCCTCAGAAAATTAACATGGTCCCTAAATTACCCCCATCACTGTGAAAAATATCCTTTTTTTGTTTTTGTTTTGGTACTAGTTGAACCGAGGGGTGTTCTACCTCTGAGCTACACTCCCAGCCTGTTTATTTTTTATTTTGAAACAGGGTCTTACTAAGTTGCTGAGGGTCTCACTAAGTTTCTGAGGCTGGACTCGAACCTGTGATTCTCCTGTCTCAGTTTCCCAAGTACTGGGATTACAGGCGAGTGCCACCACACCTGGCTCTTTTCCTACCTCTTATCTCAATGTTAGAATGCAGAGCCAAGATCTTCCAGAAGCAGATGGAATTTCAGAATCAGATGGGAAGAAGGGGAAAAGCATTGTACTGTATTTGCAGTCATAACTGTTCAGTAAACCGCAGCCATTTCCCAATTCTCTGTTATGCAGGCTCAACACAAAGCCCTGGCCCCTTCATTTCAATGGGGCCTTCATGGGAAAGACAGTGATCTCCAGCTGGTATCACATGTAATGGACTAGAATCTGACTTAACTAGCTTGCCAGTTTCCTTAGGGCCCATTTGAATGCTAAAAAGTAGCTAAATTCTTTCCCTCTGCAACAGATCATTAATTGTTTGTTTTGTTTGTTTTTTTTCTTAAGGAGATTTTACCCAGGGTTGATACAGAAAGAAACTGGCCTGGTCTTTTCTTTTGCCAGTTAAATGCACCTTTTCTGATACAGAGTGTGATTTGAGTCAACTCCAGTAATTCCCACTGGCAACAGGCATGTATAAATGTAGACTCTTGTTACTCATTATGTACATTTTTAAAAGAATTGGAAATTAAATGGTGAAGTAGAAACTTCCTGTTTTTAAACTTGCCAAGAGGAGAGCAGGATCATTTTATTAATATTTATTGAACACAGGCACTCTGTTAAGGGACTTCAGCTCCATTATCCTAGATCATTTCCACAAAAATACTCTTTAAGACACTTATTCTCTGAATTTAGCAATGAAAGAAAAGAGAAGTAAAATAATTGGCCAAATATCACACAGCCAACAGAACTAGAATGAGAACCAAAGACTTCCTAACTTTCTTTTTACTATGCAGGACTTTGTGTTACCCATTACACTTTGCCAGTGTAACCTGAACATGCCGTGTCACTCTGGGGAAGAGCCTCACCTACTGACTATAATAACTTTGCCTTATGACACCATCCCTCTGGACCAAAGCACAATGTGTTCAGAAACGTCAGGTGCAAGGACTGAAAAACGAATCCCAGCTCCTCAGAAGGTCAAGGCAAGAGGGTCACGTGAGCTGGAGTTGGAGGGTGGTCACGTCATCATCCGATTTTGTTTTAATGATGAATAGCACTATGGTGAGTCAGTGGTGGTGAACAGACAGCTTGGCAGACACTAGGGAATTTGTTCTAATGATTTCCCCCCAACTGGAAGAAGCACAGAGCAATCTTTCCTTCACTTATTTTTCTATTTCTCTTAGTTTGAAACCCTTTAATTCTGGACTAACTAGGGTAATTTTGAAAGTAATAGAGTACTCTAAAAATAACTAAAATGTTATCTTGGTGTGTGTGGGGGGAGGTTACTGGAGATTGAACCCAGAGGCATTCTACTTCCAAGCCACACCTCCAGCCATATTTGGGATTTTATTTTAAAACAGCATCTTGCTAATTTGCTGAGGCTCTCCTCAAACCTGAGATCTGCTGTCTCAGCCTCCCAAGTAATGGGATTACAAGATTTTTTTTTAAAGGACTCGTTTATTTATTTATTGACTATCATTCTGGTTTATTATATTGGTGAATCTATAAAATGTTCTATGGAACAAGTATGTTTAAATTATTTCTAAATTATAAAATAACAGCTTTGTTCATTCAGCCAAATATTCTTCATAAATTAATCTAAACATTAAGATAATATGAGGCATAATTACCCAAGTACTTTAATCAATTTTTAAGTTTTATCTGTCTTTAATATGTCACTAGAATTTTTCTAATGAATTTTTAAAAAGGTATGGTAATAGGTTACTATAATCTTCAAAGTTGCATGATATGGTTAGTATGTATGAAATTATTGAGACCATTAGTTGATTTTTAGATTAGGGATGCTCAACCTGTATCATGCATTTGTAAAGTTTTCCCCAAATGTGAAGTAGGAAAAAGTATGTTTCTGGCATATGACTTTCTGATCAGGAAGAATGTAAATACAGTTTACAGAAAACCTCACTTTCTACAGTAGGTTTTTCTTCTGTATATAGACTGATCAGAGCTCATCTTCAATCTATGTGAATTAAAGCAAAGTATACAACTATGTAATATTTTTGTGTCTTGAAAGTAACATATATTCCAGCCCCCAAATAACCAGTGAATTGTTTTCCTCAAGGAATTTGTGTCTAATGGCTGCTATGTTTCTAGTGTATATAAATGCAACTATTTAAATCTACAGCTATAGCAAAATGACTATTTTCAGAAAACAACCATGGTTATTCCTGACAACTTAATGGCATTCTTTAATCATCAATTACTACCACCATTATGTTTCTACTGAAATAATTTTTGGTGTTTGTAACCTATAATTTTATTTTCACATGTCCCTAGGTTTATATTTCTCTGCATATTTGTTTTCTCTAGAATGTAAGGTGTCTTTGGGGATGTTTATGGATAGAAAACTGTAATTTTTTGAAGATTAATCTGTTTCCCTGATGGAATAGAAAGTCATAGCAGAAAACCAGAATTAATCCTGTTTCTCTTGATAAAATAGAATAATTATAAAGTTTGGCTATACTGATTCTATAAGAATCAGCTCCTTATTAACTATTAAAATTTTTAATTTATGATCTTACATAACTTAATTAAAAATATTGTTTACAATCTTAAGAGTGTCCAATTTCAGACCATGGTTTTATTCAGCTTTCTAAATACTTCCCAGGGCTAATATTGACTGGGAGTCCTCTGGCACACAGGGGTTCTGAGTGAAACCTGTTGGTGGAGAGGGATGGGTGAGGATTATGAACTTGAATTAGGCATATGTCTGTGATAGATTCTCTCTAAATTAGCTGGTGCTCATTTTGTTCAATTATTTATATTTTCCCCACTTAAAATGACTCAATCTGAGCATCAACTGCTCATCTTCTAAGGCTGGAATGCAGTTACCTTAAGGTACTAAGTTACTTTTCTTTCCTTTCTCACATGCCTCTGAAGTATCATTTCCTGTCCAGGAACTATTCTGCCACTTTGACTTCTAAAATGGGGTATATTATAAGAGTATTTGAGGTTACTTTCTAGAAAGTGTGTCTTTATAAGTTTGTCTAAATCTTATTTTTTTTTTTTTGCGGTACTGGGGATTGAACCCAGGGTCATTCTACCTCCGGGCTATACCCCCGGCCCTATTTTCTATTCTTTAATTTGAAACCGGGTCTCGCTAAGTTGTGGAGGGCCAGCTAAATCTTATTTTTAAAATTTATTTCTTCATGGAGGTTGAATTTATCTTTGGTTATCAATACTGCCTGAGATGTCTGTTCCTAGGAAAATAAACATATTTTTGGTTTTTGCTTTTAAATTTTTTGGTAATTTGTTTATATATGTTTGTTTGTGTGTGTATGGTACTGGGGTTTGAACCTAGGGATGTTCTACCTCTGAGCTACATTCTAGCCCTATTTTATTTTTATTTTGAAATGGTCTCACTAAATTGCTAAGGGCCTCACTAAATTGTTGAGGCTGGCCTCAGCTGGGATTACAGGCATGTGCTGCCAGGCCTGGCTAATTTTGGTGTAATTTTTAGGGAAACAATGACTGTGAGAATTATTTATTTAGAAAACACTGGAAGATTTCCCAGCTAATCTATTTATGTGGAAAGCTAAATTATATGGAAAGGAAATATAGTTCTTGAGTGATCAATATATCACTTCTTGTTAAAATGTTAGGGGCTCTGGCAGTCGTAATTCTGGCAGATCAGAGTTTGATAATCTTTGCCTTATAGTAGAACTGGCATCATCTTTGTCTTATAGATTAGGTAAGTGTGATTTGGAAGATGAAAGCCTTTGCTAGGTTGGTCCATACTGGAGGAGGCATTAAGAGCAATAGACAAAACTCTGAATCTCTAGCCAAGACTAGGCCTTGACTCAGTATCATTCCAACTGTCAGCTAACAGTGCTTTGCTTAATTGATTTTCCAAATTGCAAATGTCTTCTAGCTAATTTAATGCAAGGATAATTTTAGAGAATAGCACTATGAAAATTAGCAAATGAATAATAATTATGGAAATAACTACATGTGGAAACACCAATTAGTCAATAAATCTACTTAATTAGTCTTAATAGTTTCTTTTGCTCTTATGATGCTCTTTAATGCATATGTATTGCATATTTTAAAATATTTTATTTAAGTAATGTTCTTGCAGATAAATTAAGAGTTCTAATTATTTAAAAATAAAACATGAATTAGTTTACTTCTAGTAGTATAGTTGGCAATGAATTCTTCTAATTACATTGTATATGACTATATATGGAATGGATGATGTTTTATTGAAAAATAAATGATTATTATGATTAACCCCAAATGGAGACAATTCCTACAGATCTGTTAGGCCTTGCCCTTTTATTTTTTATTTATTTTTTTGTAATTAAGGATACATTTATTGATGGTATTACTGAATGATGAATGCAGAGAACAGAATGCCAAGAAATCAGCTCTTAAAAGGAAACATTAATCTTAAAAAATGCAATATATTTACATATATTGACCAGTTTTGCATACCTGTTTAGATTTACAAACAAATGTAAAGCTAATTCCAAAGTTTTCATTCTAAATTTACTTTGATTTCAAGTTCTAATATTCTCCATCCTAAAACCAGATATTTTTTGCTGTAGTTATACCAAATATGATTAATTTTGTTTGTATCTAATCGAAAAGCAAGACCCTGCAAACTGATCCTGAAGCAGCCAGTTAATTAGGAATTTTAAAACAGTTCTTTAAGAAGAGTATAAAACCACATGAAAGAAAAGTGCCTCAGTGCCAGACATATAAATACAAAGAAGAAAATATCAAGAAGCAAAAGGAATCACAGAAGTACCAATTCTAACAGTAATTTCTAATTCTAGCAACAATTCAATTAGCAGTAGCTTACATGCCATTCATTGTTCTATAGAAAATAAAACATTAGGTCTTTCACTACAATTTTCAGACTTCACTCAATGCACAAGTAAGCTTTCATATTCTTTTGTAATAAGCTAAGAAATGATTTATACATTACAGAATCATTAACAAAAGAGGCCTTCAAACACACTGCTAAAAGCTGCAATATAGTTTGGGGGCCAGATTTCAATTTACATAATGTTACCTGTCATAAAGAGCTCATGACACCTGATAGAGTATGGTTTAGGACTGTTAACCCAGGAGCACTCCATTCGTTCCTGCTGTAGAATTACTGATGTGGATGGGATTATTACAAAAAGTCTGATAGGCCTCTAAACAGGACTGCACATTAAATAATTATGATACAACTGTGATAATACATCTAGCTTATAGAACTGAGTTTTTCACTGTATTAACACTACAAACTTCTAGCAACAGTTAACTCTCAGGATTATGTTTCCCTAACTATTTAGTAGAAAAGGGTTTTCTGACTGCATTTTTAATAGGATACCTCTAAAATGAACACAAGGAAAACTGGGAAGTGAACTCAAGATGATTTTTCACAGATACTAACAAAGCAGTTTGTAATAAATCAGAATTACTCTAAAACAAATATAACATTAAATCAATCAATCAATCAGTTTTGAAGAAAATGGTTCATTTTCAAAAGTTTTGTTTGGTTTGTGACCAGACTTGAAAATGTTAAAATAAGCCAAACAGATTCTAACAATACTAATTTACCATACTGGATTTGAAAAAAGTACTTTAAGTTTCAAGCTGAAAGGTTTCATTCTTTCCCCAGAGCAAGTTAAATAAAAAAGAAAAGGGGCTCATGCAAAAATAAAAAGAAAACTACCACCAAAACCAAATCATGTGAGTTAGACTTTTATTCTTTTTGGGTACTCCAGTTGGTCCTAGATCAGAGTAAGGTTTCTATCTCATAGACTTCCTAGACTCTTCATTTCTCTCCCATTCGCTAGTCATTTCCATGGTTTCATCAAACAAGGCTATGGGTAGGTTTTCTTAGAAGTTGGCTGAGTCAGAGGTAGTGTTAGGATGCACTATACTTGACTACAGTATGAAGTTCAAATGAAAACATCATTGTAAAAGGATTACAATAAGTCAAAGTGCATAAAGAAAAATGTACATCCCTCACTGCCTGCACTGAGAAACATTCTCAGAAACTGAGAACCAATATTGGGAGTCAAGAAATAGGCATTCGCCTCATCTCACACGAGCTCCTTTAGTGTACCAGTTCAGGCTGGTTTTCCACGAAGGGCAGCACCCCACTCACTTAGTAGGCAATGCCAAGAGACAGCAAAGCAATAACAAAGATCAAGAGCAAGACCCTCCAGAAGCCCAGGTCCTCTATGAACTCCTGCCACGTGGTTCGAAAGCTGGAAAGGACTCCTTCACCTTGCTGTAGGTTGGGGTTGAGGAGGGAATGGCTTTCCATGGCACTTTCACTTCAGCCGTCTGCATGGTCTCCAGTTTTGAGTGGGTTCCTCTGTTAAATCCTTTTACCTCCTGCTCTTCCAAAGATTCCAGCAATCGAATGACATCTTTATTCACTCCCCTGCGCTTTGCCAGAACTAAAGGTGTAGCACCTTGACTGCAAATATCAATTTTGAGTCCATTGGAAACTAAGAACTGGATGGTATCCACGTGGCCACAGAGGTGAAGAGCTGTGTTCCCTTGATAATCTGTGGCCAGCAGATCAGCACCAAATTTATGCAACAGCTGGCAGATGTCTACATTCCCTCGGGCTGCTGCAAGGTGAAGGCCTGTCCTGCCCCTGCTGTCATGGATATTTGAGTCAAAGCCACTTTCCAAAAGCCGCTTGGAATAGTTAAAGTCTCCATCAATACAGGCTTGTAGCAAAGGCACATTAGTTTGAGAAGAATCATTTACAAAAACGTAGGACATTGCTCTGATGTGGTGATGGAATATGCCTGCGAGTCAGAGCAGAACAGCGGCAGGATCTCCCCGGCGGCGGCGGCAGCCAGGCCTTGCCCTTTTAAAAAATTTTGCAGCCACAACTTTAGACTGGCTGGATTTGCATAATTTCTTGCACTGCTATCAAATGAAATATGACTTGTCATAGTCTTGGATCATCTCTTTAGCCACAGGACAAAGCAGAGATAGTGGCACCCACCATGAGATCAGGACCCCACTTTACTCTAGTTTGTACTTGGCTGTACTCAGCTAAGATCAACTGCCCTGGGCCAAATCTTTTTCCTGAGAGATGGGTCCTTCATGCTTGAAAACCCTGGGATGGGTCCAAGAGAGCAACAACTAAAGGGCAAGTCATCTAGTATCAGTCAAATATTTTCCTTTCTTCCACCACCTTGTTGCTGCCTATTCCTGGCATTTTGATTTAGATAACTGATTCCACATGATCCCTAGATGTCAGACCTAGCCTCTGCTCAGAATAAACTATCTTGATAGATCTACTACAATATTTAAATGATTCTAAAATGAAAGAAATACCAATAGGCAAATTCCATTTGTGGTATTGCTCCGACCTGAAGGGATAGCCTTGATTTTTTGCCAAGCTCCTTCAATAGTTTACTTAATAGTTTACTTACTATGCACTTGCCTTGGGTTTCTCAAGATTTTATAGGGAAATCTAGAAATTTCTAAATTAAAATTTTGGACAAATATAAAAGGCATAACACAAAAATTAAATACCATGATTATAAATGTTTTAAAAACATGCATGCAAAATGAATCTAGAAGTAAATCTTTCAAAGTGTTTATTTTGGGGTAGCAGGAATTTGAAGGTTTTATTTTTTCCCTTATGCACTTTCCAAGGTTATATATTAAACCTGGATATGTTTTGCATTGGGAAAAACCAAATAACCCCCAAAATGACAACATAGTCATTTCTTTGTATTCTGAGCTGGGGTGGTTACACATGCCTGTAATCTCAGGGCTGCAGGATCAGGCCAGCTTCAGCAATTTAGCAAGGCCCTCAACAACTTAGTGAGACTGTTTCAAAATAAAAAATAAAATATGGCTGGGGTTGTCACTCAGATGTAGAAAACCCCTGAAGTCAATCTGCAATACTGCAAAAAAAAAGGAAGAAAAAGGAAAGTTCTACACATTCCTCCCTTACTCTTTTTTTCCTATTCCTTCCTCCTTCACAACAGATATTAATATGTAAATGAACACATTTGCATATAGATGCACATGATTTCAATGTGTTATGTCTCTGCTCACAAATCTTCAATGACAGTACCCCTCTGCCAGCAAACTCGCATATGTTTTGTCCAGGAGCTCCTTAATGTGATGGTAATCTACAGCAATCTATTTACATGTCTCGCTGATAATAACATTGTTAACACTAATTTTACTGTATATGAATTTATGTCAGTGAAAGCTGGTTAAGGAATTATTTTCACAAGAGAAAACCATCCAGCTTCTTCAAAATCCTTTCCAAGTGTTTGACTTCCCTGGAAACAGAAGGAACAGAATGCCACCCCAATGTATGCCTTCCATCAAAACATTTAAAGAATTTAATTTAAATGAATTGTGCCATAAAGATTCCACCAGAAAGTGAAATTCTACTGTAGGATGTTGGCACTTTCCTATTATTAAACAGGAAGTCATAGGAATAAGAGACTCACTTCCAAAACCCCACACTAAAGCAAGTGGTAGAAAACATTATAAAGCAGTTTCTCCTGTCCCCATTCTGGGCCTCACAAGAGGCTTGAAGCATGGGTGTTCCCTCTGCTGCCAGTGCCCTAGATTGTCTTGTGGTGTTACTGTGGAGCAAATTTCAGACCCACTGAAAAAGTTTGCCTTTATTATGAAATTTTCATATTTAAAAACAATCACTGCATAATTTGAAAGAATCACACAAATCATTTGAAGATTTATCGTATTTTAACCAACTTTGCTGAAAAGTTTGTCTTAGAGGAGGAACTGTACTATTTCTAAATGATAATATTGGACATTTTCCTCCCAAAACTAAGGTCAAAGTGAAGTTCTATTTAAAGGGTCTTAATAAAATTAGGAATTAAAATGATGCATAACAGTAACAATAGCAAATAGAAGATTGTAAATAATCCGTTATTCTCATAATTGTTAGTTTAGTTTGGAAATGTTAATAATTTCAGTGTTTGAGATGCATTTTGGGGCATTACACAGGTTCAAACATAAATAAATATCCCATTCCTATTCTCATTATTTTGGAAACAAGCACAGGTTACAAAAAATAAAAACTGTAGAATGTCATTTATAATCACAGAATGAGGTGCTATGAGAACAAGGAATTAAGGATCTACAAAGAAGAAGAAAACATTCGTAAATGATGCAAGTCTATCCAGAGCCTCTCCTGACAATAATTGGATTTGGTTGAATAGAGCTAAGAGTAAAGGGAACAGATGTTAGGTGATGGAGTAGAACTTGCTCTTTTCAGATTAAACAACTAATTATGAGTGGATAATGATGTGTGCAACTGGTAGTCACTGGAAATGCTTCCAATTCAGAACAAGTAATAACACTGAGTGCTAATATGCTTCATTCTACACAGGGCGGCAGTCTAAAAGAAAGCTATTTTAAAACATCAATGGATAAAATCTGTGTTGATAAATTAGTTTTTGTAGGACTTTGGGAGAGAATTTAATGACAAGTTTTTTATTTCCTTAGATAAATTATGACCAGACTCTGGTCTTCTAATTAAATAAGATGAACAGTCATTTGTAATCTGGCCACCATGGTGAGCCAGAACACATTTAAAAATGTTAATTATTGGTTTAGAATATTCCATGCAAAAATTGTCTAAAATGCTTCTTCCTAGAAATCAAACAAGTGATTGTTTAACTTCAATAGCATACTATCAAGTTTTAAAATCAATACAACCTCTTATTAGTTTATGTGTAAACATTGCCCTCGATAAGCTTGGGGTAGAATAATTGCAAAAATGTCTCCAAATATACCTCTCTCTGTATTCATGCCCCTTGTGTATGGTTTTTCATCTCCCTGGTCAAGGTGTAGAGTCCATCTGCCTTCCTTTTGAATCTGGGTGCCCTGGTGACTTGCTTTGGCCAACAGCACATGGCATGTACCTTTTGGAGCCTGTTTCAGCCTCTCTCCCACAAGCTCACCTGTACCATGTGAATAAACCTCGGGTAGGTAGTGTGCTGGAAGATGGGAGAAGCAGAGAGCAGCCATCACTCAGGCAGACACCTGAGTGAGGATGTCTTTGACCTCCCACCCCCAGTTGTCCTGCAAGCTGACTACTATTGCATGAGAGCTTACCCCAGATCAGCCAAGCCTGGCCCAGATCAGCAGAACTGCCCTGTAGACCCCTGGGCTTGGGAGCAATATTAAATGCTCAGTATTTCTTTTTTTTTTTTTCGGTACCGGGGATTGAACACAGGGACGTTCTACCTGCGCGCTACGCCCCCGGCCCTATTTTTTATACTTTATTTTGAAACGGGGTCTCACGAAGTTGTGGAGGGCCTCACTAAGGAGA
>PVJS01056237.1:0-12411 GCA_004027185.1 Glis glis | reverse complement strand
TATTAATACCAGACGTGGCGTGTTGACTTCCCGCGTGGTTTCCTGCAGCTGAGTTGCTAACAGTTCTATGATGTGGTTAAATCAGTATCAGTGCTCACAGTATTATGCAAAGAAACTTGTCAGCCATGTGGTTAACATTCCTCCTTTCTTATAAAACTCTTAACTCATTCTTAGTATTGATTCCCTCACCTCTTATTTACTGATTAATCAATTGATTGATTTCTCCGTTTCTACATAATTTTCTCCCCCATATTCCAGCATCTGCACTCCCAGAATATTAATAGCATTTTCATACACTAGATAGTGTTCATTCTATTTTCTCTTTCCTGTACACTTTGGTATTCGTTTTCTATTGCTGTGTAACAAATCATCCCTGACTTTGTGGTGTGAAGCAGGACACGTTCGCCCTCGCATTGCTGCGGGGGGTCCTGGTCGGGCTGCGCCGGCCCCTCGGGGCCCACAGGCTGCAGGCAAGGTGGCACCAGCGTGTTCCTCTCCAGAGCTCAGGCTCCTGCGGTTGCTGGCAGAGTTCAGTGTGTGAGTGTGTGTGTGCGTGTGTGTGTGTGCGCGTGCGTGTGTGTGTGTGTGTGTGTGTGTGTATTTAGCTCTGAATGAGTTTGTCTTTTCACCACATATTCCTTCAAAAAATATACTTCTGATCATATTTGCTTTATTTACTTTATAATAAATTAAAGTTGACATCTCTGTAACATAGTGACTTATTTATAGCATGTGAAAGGTTTTTCTTTCCACACCAAGTTTGGTGGTTTCTTATTAATTTTATTTCTAGACACATCTTTTTTTGTAGCTCCTTTTTTGAAATCTAACATGCACTTTAAAAATAATTGTAGGGCCGGGTGTGGTGGCGCATACCTGTAATCCCAGTACTTGGGAGGCTGATGTCGACAGGAGGATCGCAGGTTTGAAGCCACCCTAGCAAGGACCTCCACAGCTTAGTGAGATCCTGTTTCCTAATAAGAAATAAAATTAGGTTGGGGTATAACTTGGAGGTAGAATGCCTCTGGGTTCAATCCCCAGTTCCAAAAAAAACCCAAATAAATAAATAAAAATGATTTTAGTTACGATCATTAAGATATATTAATTGTACAAAATAATGGGTTTCATTGTGAAATTTCTATAATGCTTATAACAATTTTCCTTCGGTTTTAGGGTCAGAAGTCTTTGATTTGATGCTCTTAATTTTGAACCCAAAAAACTCACAAAATGTTATGAGTGTTTATACTATTTGTTTCAGTTAATTATTCTAGATTTTTAATATTGTATGCTGCTAAAGATAACTCATGCACCTTTTTCCATTTTATTTACTTATATCCTTGTCTTATGTTTTTGTGTTGACTAATAACTTTAGAATTTGTGTGTGTGTGTGTGTGTGTGTGTGTGTGTGTGTGTGTGATGCTAAGGATTGAAACCAGGGACATTCTACCTCCAAGCTGTACCCCCAGCCCTATTTTATTTTTTATTTAGAGACAGGGTCTCACTAAGTTGCTGAGAGCCTCACTAAATTGCTGAGGCTGGCTTTGACCCTATGATCATCCTGTCTCAGCCTCCCAAATATTGGGATTACAGGCATGAGCCACCATGCCCGACTAGAATAATTTAAATTTTTACGGATAAGAGTGAATATCAAAGCCGGGCATGGTGGCGCACGCTTGTAATCCCAGTACTTTGGGAGGCGGCGAGTTCGTGGCCAGCCTCAGCTCACTCTCTCTCTCTCTCTCTCTCTCTCCCTGTCTCTCTCTCTCTTTCTACTTAGTGAGGCCCTCCGCAACTTCATGAGATCCAGTTTCAAAATAAAGTATAAAAAATAGGGCCCGGGGTGTAGCGCGGAGGTAGAATGCCCCCGGGTTCAATCCCTGGTACCGCAAAAAAAAAAAAAGTGAATATCATTGTTTCATTGCTAAATTCAATAATAATCTACATTTTCAAATAAACATCATTTTAATGCATTCAAGTTTTATATTCATCTATATTTCTCTGCTCCCATTTTAATTTGACTTAATTTTATCAGAAATGAATGTTAAATTATTTTCAAATGTATTTCATAATTTGTGATGATGCAGATAATTATATGATTTTCTCTTTTGATATATTATACTAAGATATTATATTAATAAATTTCCTAACACTGAATATTTATTGTATTACTGCTGCGAACTTCACTTATAGTGTATGAATATTTTGTTGTGCTGCAAAATCTTATTGCTAATGCTTTATTTTGAGTTGTTTGTATCCATATCAGCCTTTAAGCTAAGGAAACATGTCAAATTTTGATATAATTATTTTTCTGAATTAAAAATAGCTTGAAAGTTTTTAAAAAATATATACACATCCATTCTCTGGGCAATTTATGTAGCACTGACATATTCAGTTCTTTAAATATTTGGCCAGTTTCCCCAGTGCGTATATCTCATGTTATGCAAGTGAATATTCATCAGGGTAGGAATAGTAAGTAGGTGTTTGGCAACTTTATTTCTTTTATGATAACTCATTTGTTACTCAGTTTTGTTAACTTATGGATTTATATTGTATTATATGTATATTGTCATTTCTAGTTCTTTTGCTTCTTGTATTTATTCTTTTCTTCTGTTTCTCCTGTTAAGGTGACAAATTACATAAGTTTATGAGATAACACCAATCTTGGTCATGATGTATTATACTTTAATATATTGATGGATTCTGTTTTCTGATATTTTGTTTCAGAATTTTGAAAATATACTTATAGATGAGATTGGCCTCTAGTATTTTTTTTCTTTTTCATGTGGTCTTTGACATGTCTCTGTGTCAAGTCGAATCTATTCTCATAAATCTCATAATCCCTTTTTCCATTCTGTTGAGGAGTTTATATAAATTTGAACTTACCTAGTGTTTGACCCTTCAGTAGAACTTTTCCTGAAAAATCAACTAGGCCTGTGTTTTCTTGTTGAAATCCACTGACTGAACTTTTAATGATCATATGCTATTATCTATCATTTCTTCCTGAATTGAAATAGGCGCAGAATCCACCCACTTCTCTCAGTTCAAAGGCTGTCACCCATGTGTGGATGGGTAGACAGCCTCGGCGTTCATCTGGCTTTCTGCGGAATCTCTCTCCTCACTTCCTGCTTCTTACCCTGACCTCCTCAAGCAGTCCTTTAGAGTTCTCTAAAGGACTGTTTAGAGTTCTCTAGGACGAAGGAAACAGTTCTGCATCTGTGCGGTTCCATAGGGTAGCTGCCAACCACACTTGTCTGTTGAGCACTTGAACTGCAGTTAGTGTAACCGAGGAACTGGTTAGTTGTAACATTTAGATTGAAATGCATGCCGTTGGCTGGTGACCGTGAAGTGACTGTTCTGTCACCTGCTCTCTATTGGCCCCACTGTTCCTGCTTCTCCTTTTCTGCCTTCTTTTACCTTGATTGAGAATTCTTGTAATATTGTTGACTTCATTTGCTTATGATATTTTCTCTTTTATTGTGCAGTTTATTATTCTGTTTTGATATTTTGGTGATTATCCCAAAGTTAACCAATACTTGATTCTCCCCCTTTAAAATTCTAGTATGTAAGAGAGCTTTAACCACCATCCTCTCATTCCAACTCATATGCTACATCCAATGTTGTTTTCTTTATTCCCCCACTCTATAAACCAATTATTTTATTTTATTTATGTTTTGTTCGGCCAGCATCTGCTTAATTTTACCCAAGTTTTTACCTATGTCTTTACCCCTTATTCTGCATGGTGCCTCATATTTTTAGGACGACTTTCTGATTTATGTTCTTTAGGATTGCCTGCAAAGGTGAGCTCATGGACAACTGGTTTTTTTTTTCCTGAAAATATCTTCATTTTAACCAGGTTGTTGAAATGTGTTTCTACTCAGTATGAAAATCTAGCAGAGTTATTTTCTTCTAACATATTCACAATGCTATTTCCCCCACTTCTGATTTTGAGATGTTTGCTGGAAGTGGGTCATTCTTTAGTAGATAATATTCATTCCCTTTGACACATTATAGTATTGATTGTAGGGTTGAAGTATTGATTGTAGGGTCTGAAGTATTGATTGTAGGGTCTGAAGTATTGATTGTAGGGCATGAAGTATTGATTGCAGGGTATTGATTATATTCACTGTATTGATTGTAGGTTATGAAGATTGTAGGTATGAAGATTGTAGGGTATTGATTGTAGGGTATGAGGATTGAAGCGGTATGAATTCATTACCTGTGCCATTGTTTTAACCTTAGAATGAAAGGAATGGCTTATCAATTGTATGAGATACATAGTCAGCATCATGGATAAGACTGTATTTCTCTTCCTGTCATTTATTGAGGTGAGAGATTATTTAATACATGCTCTCATATTTAACTGCTATTTTATTTTTACATAAAAACCTAATTTGTCATAGTGCACCACTGTTTTAATGTATTTCAGGCTTTAATGTTGTCTTTTGTGTGTGTGTGTGGTACCAGGGATGGAACCCAGGGGCATTCTACCTCCAAGCTACACCCCCAGCCCTATTTTTTATACTTTATTTTGAAACCAGGTCTCACGAAGTTGCGGAGGGCCTAAGTCGCTGAGGCTGGCCATGAACCCGGATCCTCCGGTCTCCGCCTCCCAAGTACTGGGATTAGAAGCGTGCGCCACCACGCCCGGCCTAATGTTGTCTTTAAAAACTACCTGTCTTCACTCACTGTGATTTTCTATGACTGTACCTTAGATGCTATCGTGATTTTTATTATTACAATTTTACTAGCTTTCTAAAAGTAACAGAAAGATGTGTGTCTTCCGTATGACCAAGAATAGTCTCAAAAGTTTTGTCAGTTTTTTTTTTTAAGATAATTTAAAATTCATGTGCGAAGAGCTCTGGCCTGGGTGTCCTTTTCAATGGAATATATTTTGTCTCCTGAATTTTTCCACTGTAATTGGCCCATTAAAATTTCCTATTTCCTCTGGGGTAATTTTGTATTTTATATATTTTCTAAGAAATCGTGTTATTTATCATGTATAGAGCAGCGTTTCGAGCATCTTAAAATTCCCTTATGTTACATTATCTTTCTCCTTTCTCACTGAAATTAAATGACTACATTTCCTCCTTTTGCATTCCTCAATAACCCCTGCAAGTTTTTTATCTGTTTTATCAGTCTTTTCATAGAAAAGTTTTATGATTCAGCCTTTTTTTGTGATTTCATCAGATTTCTCTACAATAATTTTCAGTTTCTGATTTCTTTTGTTAGATTTTGTTCTTTGAAAATTTCCATTTATTACTTACTTAGCTTTTGTTTTTATTTCATTAGAAAGGCACTTTAGAACACAAATTTTCCTGTAACTATAATTGTTATGGCATTATAGCTGGGTTTTTGTGGAATAGTCTCCCTTTGATTCTATTCTAAACAGTAAAGCCCTTTAAATAATTGGCACTGTCCTAACTATTAAGAAACCATGGCTGAGAACGGTTTACAGTTTAAAACCTGCAGCAACCAAAAAAATAAAAGTTAATTTTGCAATATGTTAAGTTAAAAAACATAAATGCTCTAAAAATTCTACAATCCTCTGGTCGGGGAAAGACACAACACAGAAGATGAATGTAGGTAAAAATAAATGTCTCATGTAATAGCTTCAGAAAAACCTGGATTATCAAGAGTAGATATTAAACAAGGCAAAGCATTTTATATGAAAAATGTTACCCGCGTGTAGGAACCAATAGTGCATCTGAGTTGGAAACCTTTCAATAACCACAGTTAGATCCAAGTGTAACTTCCTAGGATTATAAAATTATGTCAAGAAGTAGTGAAAAATGCTATAGGACTGCGACACGAAAACAGATCTATCTCTTCTGCACAGTTGAAATAAAAGAGCTGAAAAAAATCCATATGCATGAAGAGGATGTAGACAATTGTTTGCATCCGGACCCCTCTTCCATGTGGGGTGTGGGACTCACAGAGCTCTCGCTAAGGAAATGTCAAAGAGCACGGTGTGTGTGTGCCTCTCGGGTGGTGGGTCAAATTCCTTCCATTTACACGTTCCTGCACCATGACATCATTTAATTTCCCCACAACACACTTGGGGAAGGTGTAACAATCACACCTGCTGTCGAACAATACAGAATAATAATAAATGGCTGAATCGCTCCTCGATTTATAAAAACACAGCTTCAGGGAAAGCAGGTGGGGGAGACATTGGAAACAAAGGACACAAAACAGAAGCTGCAGGTCAAACAAGAAAACAAACGGCAAGGCTCCTGTGGCAAAGACAGAAGACACGCACGTGCTTCAATATGGGACGCACAAATTTAAGGTTAACTGATTTCCACGGAGGCCACGTGGGCTTGTCCTGAGAGATGGACGTGGTGGAGAGGAATGGAAGAAAGCTAAACCATCATCCCCTTAGGAAGGCAGCTGAGGAAACTCAGATAAGTAATCAGGCAGGAGCAGTGTCAGCGGGCGACGTGGGGAGACAGCTAAAGAGCAGGAGAAACAGCTCTGAGTGCCAGGTGCGGCGGCCACAGAGGAGCAGGAGGGAAGCGGAGCAAGAAGAACTTAGGAGACTCTTTTTTCTGCTAAAAGCCTGGTGATTCCATTTGAGTTTTCTAAAATTATGTTCAAGTAGTGCAGTGATTAAAATTAATGGAAAACTTCAAAAGACATATGGAACATGACTTCAGTTAAGCATCCATGGGTGTATAGGCAGGTGCATGGATACACACGTGTATGTCTCAAAATGACTATCAAATGTCAGAGAAGTCAGAGCGTGGAATAGTGGTTTCTAGAAGCCTGGGGAGGGCGTGGGCCATGGAGGGATGGAGAGAAGAAGGTCAACAGGTACAGTTGGACAGGCAGAAACTTCTGACACGCTGCAGCTCAGCATAATTATGGTTGACAACAAGTAATGGAATATATTTTAAATAAATAACTAGCAGAGGATTTTGAATGTTCCTGACATGAAGAAATGATATATGTCTGAGGTTACACATACACCATTGCTCTGACCTGATCATTTCACATTGTATACCTGTGTTGAAAATGTCAAACTGTACCCCATAACGATGGACAATCACTTCGTCTCAATTTAAAGTAATGTGGTTTATAAAAGGATGTTTTCTGTAGCATTATTCCTAATTTAAATCTTTTCAATAAACCTAATCCGGAGAACTGATTTTTTAAAATGCTATCAGGTAAACAATGAAGGGTGAATCGGGCATGGTGGCGCATATCTGTAATCCTAGTACTTGGGAGGCTGAGACAGGAGGATTGCAGGTTCGAGGCCAGCCTCAGCAACTTAGCAAGATCCTCAACAACTCAGCAAGACTCTGTTTCAAAATAAAAAATAAAAAGGACTGGGGGTGTAGCACACGGGTAGAATGTCCATGGGTTCAATCCCCAGTACCCAGAAGTGGTATTATAAGCAAATATATTTTGGTCCTTATAATATTTGTACTTTCAAAATGTTTAATATTGCTGAAGAAATATTTATATTTAAAAAATTGCAATTAGTTCTGTCAAGTGAATGTGATCCCTGCCTTCCGTGCTGGGATGCTGAGATGGAAAGTATTCACATAGCCACCAGGCAGGGTGACATCCAGAGGAAGTCCTCAGACCATCGAGTGGCAACCCCGTTGCCACCACTCTGACCAAAGCCTGTGGAGGGGGGAATGGGGATGGAACCCAGGGGCATTCTACCTCTGAGCTACGTCCCAGCCGTTTTTGTTTTGTTTAACAGGGTCTCGCTAGGTTGCTGAGAGTCTGGTCTCAAACCTGTAAGAGTCTTGTCTCCGCCTCCCAAGTCCTGGGATTACTGGTATATGCTACCATGCCCGCCCGGCACCAACCACAGCCTTGTCTTTGTCTTTGAGTACTCTGGGGACGTGGTGGAGGAGGCACCAACTCTGTCACTGCCAGAATCTGGATCATCGCCATGTGTCCCGCACATGTGTCCCAGACTCCTGACTGCCCAGCACCTCGTGAGGCACGAGCACATCATTTATTTGAGAAGCTGTTTTTTTTTAAGTTCTCTGTGTATTACTTTAATTTTATATCAACTTCCCATCTTGGAATAGTTGTATCCCTAAGCGTATGTGTATCAAAATGTTGCTGTCATGTGAGAGGGAGATTGTATCTTCCATTTCTAAGCAGTTGTGAAGTATTTTTAGAAACCTGTCATGAAAATGAAGTTCTTACATTATGAAAGGAAGGTATGTGGTCGAGAAGCAGATGGCTAATGGGCCGTGGCTTGTCACACATGGGTTCTAAGTTTTATAACAGGAATCTATCAGCAGATAGGAAACTGCATCTGGACAAAGACCAACAGCCTGGAGTGGGTTAGCGCACAATCTAATTTCAGACCACCTAGCTCCCCCGCCCCAAGTGACAGGAACAATACGACCCAGTCGTTTTGCTAAAAAAAAAAAAAAAAACAATTGAACAAGACTGACAAATGCTAATGCTTCAGACCATGAAATCCCGATTGTTCCAATCACAGATAAATTGATCATGTCTGCAGAGATGGCACTGTGGCTGCAGGTCCCGTTCTCTGTTCTCTCCCACCGTCGTAACTACTGAATGGAAGGGGGCCAGGTTTCCAGTGCAAGCTGCTGAAGCATGTGTCCTCAGATAATTTTTTAATCAGAGGGCTCTTCTGTAATTTAATTTCTTTTCCTCTTAATACTCCTGACAAATGCCATTACAAAGTCTCTCGACGAGAGATTTTATGCAGTATTTGGAAGCGCTTCTGCTGTGACTGTGAATAGTTGTACTGCAATAAGAAACACAGGTCGCCCGCCTCGGAGGGCCTGCACGGAATGCGCCACAATCCCAGCTCGCAACTGTCCTAACACTGTGCACCAATTAGGAGCTAAACCCCTGAAGCACGCACTTTGAAAAACAGAAGGTCAGACAGGATTTAACAAAGAGCTGAGAACAATTTCAGGGCAGAGTCAGAGGTAGGATGCCCAAACTGAGAAACTGAGTCAAGGATAGGAGCTATCATTGGAAACCACAGGTGGGACCCTGGAGTCTACAGAAAACTAGGTCCAGGTGAGAGTCAGCAACGCTGCCCACCCAGCTGGTTGGTCTCCACTTTGGATGTGTAGGGCTCAAGGCCTCCTTCTCTCCAAGGTCAGCCACTGGCTTCTGAACCCAGATGCCAGCCCACAAGCTGGATCCTCTCTTCCGGTCTTCATCTTCCACAAAGCAACTGTGCTTGGAGGGGGCTGGGGAACCCACCAGGCTGTCAGCGTGCAGCGGTAAACAAGCTGGGAGAATGATGGGGTGCTCGCCAGGGCAGGACTAGTGACCAACGTTTTCTTAAGACCTTGGCGCCCAGGGGGAGAGCAGGGGTCTGCGAAAGGTCTCCAAATCATAAAATGGTAAATAGCGTTCCTTATCAAAAATAACTGAATATTGAAAGGATATTCTGTGCAAATAATAACGAAGAGTAGTGGGGTGCCTATACTCAGATCAAAGAGAATAGGCTTTACCTCAAAGACTGTTACAAGAGAAATAAAAAGGCATTATCCATTGATTAAAAAGGTCAGTTTATGAAGAACGTATAACAATTAAAAGCATGTATACACCAAACATCAGAGCCCCAAATATATGAAGCAAATGTTGACAGAATTGGAGAGAGAAATGAAGGTGTTCATAATGCTAATAGGAGGCGTTAGTACCTATTGTCAATAGAGAAGAGAATTACCAGGCAGAAGATTGATGAGTTCATAGAGGATTTAAACTACACTGTAAATCAATTTGGTCCAATGGACACAGACAGGACACTTCACCCTACAACAGTCAAAGACACATTTTTCTCAAGTGCCCAAGGAACATTCCACATGATAGACCATATGTCAGTCCATAAAACAAGTCTTAATAAATATAAAAAAATGAAGTCATATAATTTTATCTTTTCAAAATATGACAGAATAAAATAGAAGTCCACCAAAGGAAGAAAAGCAGAAAAATTCAAAAATATGTAGACATTCAACAACACACTTTTAAACAACCAATAGGTCAAAAGAGAAAACACAAGAGAAATTTAAAAATACCTGTAGAAATTGAAAATGAAAACATAACGTACCAAAATTTGTAGGAGAGAGTGACAGCAGTCCTCAGAGAGAAACTTATAGCTTAAATAGCTACATTATGCAAAAAAAATGAAATCCCACCCCAAGACATAACTTTACACCATAAAGAACTAGAAAGACAAGAGCAAACAGGAGGAAGGACGTCATAAGGATTGCCTATCTCTGTATACTCTTCTTTCTTCTAGGAAAAAGTTGGCCTCTTTTTAAACGGATTTGAGAATTACTTTGGTAACAGGTGTGGTGTGAATTGTACGGAAAAGAGCTCACAATCAGGTCTGAATTGGCAGGCCCTGGGCTGGCTGCTTCTGGGGAACCCCGGCCTGGGGGTGTGCCCGCCGCTCCCTGATTGGTAGGTGGCTCACCGCACAACAGGTGGTGTCTGGTGAACACCGCTGTCGCTTTGGGTATCTGTGGTTTGGTGTCTGCTGCACAGAGGTGCTGTCGTGAGCAGCCCCACAAGGCCCTCCGCTCACACGCGCGTCACACAGTCCAGGCTGGCGGGAGTTCTTGCGTGATTCCCCAGGATGGGACAGCTCTCCGAGAGGCCACCCGGCTGCCTCTGGCCTTCTCCCAGGCTCCCTTCCCTTTGCTGACTTTGTCACAGCCTCCTCTGTGATAAATCTCAGCCACAGCTACAAGGATATACTGAGTCCCACAAATCCTAGAGCATCCCCAAACCCAGGAGTGGACACGGGGACCCCAACACACATATTCATCTTCAGTCTCGGAACTCAGGCACATAGCGTTTCAAGATGTCCCATTGCCTTTGTATATTCTTTGTTGTGTTTTTTGACATGGCTGGGCATACACAAACCAAAATTTCAGTCTCCAGATTCACCCTTCCCAAAGCAGCTCATGCCAGAGTTCCCTCCGATCCCCTCTGTGTATGTCTTGTTTTCATTTTGCCATTCTACTTTGATGGTCCAGGTCCTACCCTAAAAACTGAAAGAAAATGACGAGCAGAAGTGCTCTCTTAGGGCCGGGCGCCTCCCAGTACTTGGGAGGCGGAGACAGGAGGATCCGGGTTCGCAGCCAGCCTCAGCTACTTAGTGAGGCCCTCTGCAACTTTGTGAGACCCGGTTTCAAAATAAAGTATAAAAAATAGGGCCAGGGGTGTAGCTTAGGGGTAAAATGCCCCTGGGTTCAATGCCTGGTACCGCAAAAAAAAAAAGTGCTGTCTTAGATGGTACCTGCTCTATTGCCTGTGTTTCTAAACATTATGTATTTATTACAGTCTCTGAATCAGCTAGGAAGACAAAATTTTTAGAGTCGCTGGGGCTGGAAGTGTTTGTTAAAATCAACTGCTAACTGTGTGCTCAACTAGATGCTGTATGCCTTCCTCTTGTTGTAAATTCCTCCTGGATTCTTGACGTGTTTTGTTTTCCCTACTTTTTGATGTTATAAATTTTCATCTTCTAAGCCAGGTGAGGTGGCGCTCGCTTGTAATCCCAGTGCTTGGGAGCCTGAGACAAGAGGATCGCAGGTTCGTGGCCAGCCTCAGCTACTTAGTGAGGCCCTCGGCAACTTAGTGAAATCCTGATTCAAAATGAAGAATTAAAAAATAGGGCTGGGGGTGTAGCTTGGAGGTAAAATGTCCCTGGGTTCAAACCCCAGTACTGCTAAATAATAAACAAACAAACAAATGAATAGGGCTGGAGGTGTAGCTCAGAGATAGAATGCCCCTGAGTTCAATCCCCAGTACCAAAAAAAATAAATAAATAAATTTTCATCTTCTAGTTTTTCCTGGTAGGTTTGTAGACGAGGAATGGGGGAATGGCAGCGTGGGCTGCAAGCTGGATAGGATTTTTAAAGGATTGCCCTTTCGTGTATGTCCTAGCAATTATTTTTTCCATACAAAATCTTTAACAGAAGTCAGAATGTAAGTGGTAGATTACGGCACTGTTAAAAAGTGACTTGGGTAATTTAATATAAACTCTTAAAAGCAGGGAAAAATTATTCAAGTTAATTAGAAATAAGAATGTCTTTTATGTTGCTTTATGGAATGGTGCTTCTGCAGAGTAAAATTAAATATCTTTATAAAACCAAGTCCCTTTACACAAGCTGCCAACTATGCAAATAATTTGGTCACTTTTAGAACATGCTGAAAAAGAATAGCAAGTGCGGTATTAAATGGGCAAGAAGTCACTTCAGAACTGCAAGTGACAGCAGAGACGGGAAAATGGGGTCTGTACCTGGGAAGGAGTAGAATGAACATGGAAGTAAACCGTCCACAGGAGCACTGGAGGGCCAGGTCTATACGGAGGAGCACTGGAGGGCCGGGTCTATACGGAGGAGCACTGGAGGGCCAGGTCTGTACGGAGGAGCACTGGAGGGCCAGGTCTGT
>PVJS01056236.1:0-12414 GCA_004027185.1 Glis glis | reverse complement strand
TTACAAGTGCCAGGAAATAACTGTTTAATACTACATTTATAGACTTCCTTTTCCCTAGAGAAAAGAAATAAAATTAACCAAAGGATATTTCCAGAAATAATAAGAAAGCTGATTAAGAAGGCCATGACTCAGTTCTTAGGTGTGTATACTTTTCAGAATCGTAGGAATTTTAATATAAAAGCAACATGTTTTTTCAATTGCGGTCTACTTCAAGGAGTTGCTATTTTCCCTTTTGTCACAGTTAAAATCAGTGTTGGGATTTAAATTATAATTTGAGGGAAATTACCCAATAAGAATGAATGTAGATGGTTAAATGATTCTTACTCTGTGATGTATAATGCAACAGGGACCCTTGTAAATTGTCATATGCCAATAAAATGTCATAAGTGGTAATAGCTGTTGTTTGTTTACCTGATTTTGAGACTATTCCTACGTCTATTTTGCATTAGTGATTTTTATGGCCTATTTCTAGATTTTAGAATATCAACTCATCTGTTAAGTGAAGACTGGTGTGGCTTGAGAAATAACTTTCTAAAATCCTCAAATCTTATTTTACTGTTTTCTCTTACTTCCCCTGAGAAAATGGGAAATTTTAGTTACCAAATCTGAGCCATTATGAAAAATTGCTGGGCACAGTGGTTGACACTTCTAATTCCAGCCACTTGGGAAGCTGAGGTGTTGGAGGTTGTAAAATTGCCAGTTGGAGGCCAGTCTGGGCAACTTAGACCCTGTCTTAAAAGAAAGGGCTGGGGATGTAGCTCAGTGGTAGATAGCCCCTGGGTTCAGTCCCTATTATTGGAAAAACAAAACAAAACAGTGGTTAAGAGATCTATGGTTCAGTCCTGTTCTGTGTTAGTAAGAGAATTTATTGGCTACAATATTATGTTTGAAATTACTCTTTTTTCTAAAAATCCTAGTAGCTAGTAGCTAGTAATTTTCTAAAAATACTAGTAGCTAGTTAATAACTAAAAAGAATTGCCTCTTGAGTTAATCTTCTCTTTAAGATCTGTAATTCTTAACTTGCTGCTCTTACAAACTACTTAAAATACAAGCTGGGTGCAGTGGCCCACTGAGGCTAGCCGCGAACCCGGATCCTCCAGTCTCAGCCTCCCAAGTACTGGGATTGTAAGTGTGCACCACCACACCCGGCCATAATTAATATATTAATGGGCTGAAAAGTCAGACCGGGTCTTGTCTGGGTAAGTAATACCCAGGAACATCACTATATAACAAGACTACTCAATGACATAGAGTTGATCCTGAGTCATAAAATAATTAGAAATGTGTGATTAGATGTACTAAATAGCTCAGTGGTAGAATGTCTGCCTAGGATGCACAAGGCCCTAGTTTTGATCCCCAACAGTAGGGGGTGGGAGTTTTGGCCAGGGAGTTTAAAGGCTATTAAATGGTGTGGGTAAATCATTTCAATACTTCAAAATACCCCCCCCCCATGCCAGCTCAGTGCTAAGTTAAATTTATTTAAAACTTCATTGAGGTCAGGCATGGTGGCGTACACTTGTAATCCCAGTCAGTACTTGGGAGGCTGAGACCGGAGGATCCGGGGGTCACGCCCAGGCTCAGCTACTTAGTGAGGCCCTTCACAACTTAGTGAGACCTTGTTTCAAAATAGGGCTAAGGGTGTAGCCCAGAGGTAGAATGCTCCTGGGTTCAATCCCCAGCATCCCCCCCCCCCAAAAAAAAACCCACCAAGGAATATCTGCTTTACAAAAGAGGGATTTTAGGCAAAAAGATTCTCTCCTGAGTCAGAGTTTCTGGCATAAGGTAATATAAAGTAATAGGTGGTTACCGTATAGGAGAAAATAGAAGTGAAGTAACTTGTCAGTGCTAAGTATTTCCAACAGTCAGTAAGCTTTCCCTCACATTAAATTTTTTTTTTTTTGCGGTATCGGGTATTGAACACGGGTGTTCTACCTCCGCGCTACGCCCCTGGCCCTATTTTTTATACTTTATTTTGAAACTGGGTCTCACGAAGTTGCGGAGGGCCTCACTAAGGAGAGGGAGAGACCGAGACAGAGAGAGAGAGAGAGAGAGAGAGAGAAGGAGGGAGGGAGGGAGGGAGGGAGAGAGAGTGTGAGCTGAGGCTGGCCGCGAACCCGGATCCTCCGGTCTCCGCCTCCCAAAGTACTGGGATTACAAGCATTCGCCACCCTCACATTAAATTTTAAGTATCACTTTTTATTCAGCTTCTTCAAGCTTGCTATTATACCAAATTTTCTTGCCATTTCAGCATTAGGGCATTCTAAAAGATACCAGAAAACCTAAACAATGGGAAGGAGTAAAGCAATACAAATTTTAGATGAGGCTCTAAAAGTAATTGAAATAGTGGAGAATTTTCATGGTGCAGTCATTTATTTAGGTTAGTGTTCGAAGTGTTGTAATACTTCAGATCCATAATTTCACAGCTATTTTCTTTCATGGCTAAGTTTATGAAAAGAGGTAGTAAAAGTATTATGCATGTAATTGAAAAGAGCAAGAATTATGAAGGTACTCTTTTAATGACACTTTGACAAACATTTAGATGGAGACCCTCTTAAAACTCAGATTCCCCCTAAACTATATTCCTTTTTTCCAGTCCTTCCCTGAACACTTAACACTGCTGCTTCAGTACTCCAAACTGAATCCACCTATATCCCTTCATCAAACTGATGTTCTTTATCCTTTAAGCCATTGGACATCCCTATAGAATGTATCTTCTGTCTCCTCTCCACCCCCTTGTCACTTGTCCCAAATGCCGCAGCATTTTCTTGTCCTTGATTCATACATTTCATCCTTAATATTTACATCTCTGGAAGGGTTTCAAGTACACAACCAGTGTCATTTTTAAGCTAAAATCCCTTTGGTGTCTTCCATAGTTAAAGGACAGAACTGGAGTCAGTAGATAAAAATAATACATACATAGACTTTTCTTTAGTGGAGTATACAGTTGGTCCCTAAAAAGAATAGGCAGCTTGTGAATAGCAGGTTTTCTCTGTAGGTAAGCGAATAGACCTGTAGCCTCTTAATCAGCAATGTGCTCCTAGATGCTGAGGTTATTTTTCTATTCTGGATTACTTATTATTGAATTTAATGCTTTTAAAATTTCTAGTGATTAAGAAAAATCTAAATTCTAAACAAAAATGTAGCAATAATTAGCATTTTTAAGCTTGTCAAGGCTTTGTCATCTTTTATGACATGCCAAATCTTTGAATGACAAATATTTGACATTAGTTGTAAGACAAAAATAAGTTATTTAGTTGTAAGACAAAAGTTAAGTTACTTGGAGTTACTATGAAGGAGTGTTTTTAAATTCATGTTACTTGGACCAAGACAATATTGAAAGTTATTTGTGTTGCTTGTCACTAAAAGAAAGATTAAGTGGACTGATGTATACATATAACATTAGGATCATCTGGATGATACAAAGCAAAAGAAAACGAAGGACATTCTTTAAACTTTTATTAGGTGTTCTAGGTTTTATTTTTGGTACCAGGAATATAGGGGTATTCTACCTCTGAGCTACATGTCCAGCTCCATTTTATTTTTTATTTTGAAATGAGCTCGCTGAGAGTCTCACTACTTGCTGAGGCTTGTCTTTAACCTGTGATCCTCCTGTCTCAGCCTCCTAAGTACTGAGATTACAGGTGTGTGCCTGCCACCACATAGTCTAGGTTTTAACCAACTCTTACTGATTGAATGATAAGAGTCTAGGCATTCCAACCTGTGAACATACAAATGTATAGAAAACAGATTAGAGAATCAGTAAGTCATGAATGTAAAAGGGAACTGGGAAAATTTTTAGAGAGTTTTAGCTGTAGCAGAAAGTTTTTGTTCAAAAATGGTGAGTAGTTATAGACACTTACAAAGGCCTTTAGAGTCTAACAGTAATCATAACCTAGACTTTTGTAAAAAGAAAAAAAGACTTTATTTTGAAAAAATCTTTATAATTTAAATATTTATCTTAGATTTTGTAATTTTAATAACATCACTGCAGGTAAATAGCAATTTATAGATACATGTCTGATTTCCATTACTCTGTTTTGCTGTTGATGCAAAAAAGCAGAGGATCTTTTCAGGGTAATTTAAAACATGTTTAGTCTCAAGGAGAATCTTGGTTTTAACTAATCTTAATATTTATAAGGTTAAATACATGTAAAGAAACTGTCTTGAGATGTGTAATCTTTTAAATAGCACTGGTATGTTTGTGTACTGCATCAGTGCTGTCTTTGAGCAGCCAGTAGCCTCAAGTGTAGGTAGGGCAGAAGCAAAAAGGCATGTGTATTTTTCTTGTTTTTGAAATATAAATCTTTAAAAAATGAACTTGCTGGTTATGTGCATCGTGATTTGGATCACTCTTTTATGATGTGGCCGAGGTTGGGAAGACTATTGCCTACTTTGGTAGAATGTTATATTCTGCCCTGTTAATTATAGTATAGTAATTTGGGTTCACGTCACCACTTAAAACTTCGGTTTAGATCACAAGGCTGATGAGGTTCCACTGTGCACTTGGTGAGATTGAATACATCTATTTCTTCCTCTCTCTCTCCTTACCTCCTTTCCTTTCTTCCTTCATTCCCAGGGTCTTGTTAAATTGCCCTGGGTGGCCTGGAACTTGTGATCCTCTTCCTGCCTCAACCTTCAAGAGTAGCTGGAAGTACAGGTGTGGGACACCACACTCGGCTGAGTACACACATTTCTAGCTTTTGTCCAAATCAGTTCTTAGCCTCTCCAGTAATTCATTGAAACTATGCCTGGCATTGGGTGTACCAAGAAGAATGGAACATTTCTGGTCTTGGGGATCCAGAACAGTATAATAATTTGCTACAAGAAAATTTATTATTAGTGGTTCTAGGAAAATGTTGGTAGCTAGATAACAAAACAAAATATGAGTAGCATTTACAGTAAAATTAGGTGATAAGCTATTTTTATGAATCCCCAGGTATTGGCAGTTGGAAATCCTTCCCAGTGTCAGTTTCTGTGAGAGTAGGGGCAGTGTCTGACATGTGAAAACACCAGAATCCCAAGTTAGCCAACCAACAGCCATCATTCACAGAGAAGCGACTGGAACTTGGTGTTATGTTCTTTTCAATAGTGAGTGCAAAAGCCAGGGGTGGTGATGCATATTGGTAATTCCAGTACTTGGGAGGCTAACACAGGAAGTTCAGCAATTTAGCAAGTCCCTGTTTCAAAATAAAAATAAAATAGGACTGGGGGTTGTGGCTCAGAGGCAGAATGTCCCTGTGTTTAATCCCCAGTTCCACACACACAAAAGTGAGTGCAGGTACCCATAGTATGGACTGGAGAGACTAGAGCAATTTACCCAGCAAACTCAAAGCTGAGCTTGCCAGGTCTAGGGACAGGCCCCCATTCTGCGGAGAAAACGCTGAAAACAATTTATCAGGACAGAAGATAGACAAAAGGGGGCCAAGCTGGGATAAGTGGACACAGCCAGGAAAATTTCAGAAAGCAAGCTACCATATTCTGAATACTCAAAACAACAAAACTCTGAAGTCAGGAAAGCTTTTCTGAACCACGCCTCACAGTGCAGCCAAATGAGTTGTGGGGTCCTGTTTTCATGTTGTCAGGGACATTTTCATTCTGGCTCTGTTACACTTTGTGTTTGATAAGAGCTGGAAAGGGAGGAGGTTATACAATCATTTATTCACTTACGAGGGCAAAATAGGAAGATAAGGAACTTCAGAATGTGATCTACCCCTTCCATGAAGGGTTTCTGATCCATTTGGCCTTGTACTTTTACATTGACTATCACCCTTTTCCTGCCCCTACTTTCATCCTTTCCTAGTTCAGACTACTGGGCATCCTTACCAGCATTGTTCTGCCATTTGCTAGTTCCAAATCATTCTTGATGTTTTCTCTCATTCCATACCCAATTACCGTATTCATGGATTGAATACATGTTAGGTTGAAGGCAGAGAGGAACTGGCAGGACGTGTGTGTGTGTGTGTGTGTGTGTGTGTGTGTGTGTGTGTGTGTGTGTTGGGGGGGGTTATTCCAATATCTGTAAGCAGACAGGCTGACACCAAGAGTGACTTCAGCACTTCAGGCCAGGAGTACACAGGGGGATCTGCATGGCACGGGAAGATCGAAATCAGGAGTAGTCTTTAACACAGTGTAAAGTGGGAGGAAGCTGTCCTCTTGGTCCAAATGGGAGAGATCTGGCTCCTCTTCATGGTTGAAACAGGAGTGATTAGTCTTTAGCATAGCACAGCATCTGCAACAGAACAGGGAAATTATCAAGGGCAACTGCTGGAGATAGATTTAAGTGGAAAGTTATTGCAATAGGTCCTAACGTATACTGGGTACATTATATATGGTACTCAGAGAAAGTCTCTTTGATTTATCTACTAGAAGGCAATTTCTGGGAGGGCATGCACCTGCCCTGTTCCTTACTGCATTTTCTGAGCTCAGATTGGTGCCTGGCACGTAGTATACATCTAATATTACTTGAATGAATAAATGTCGACCATAGAGAAGAGTTACCCTATTTTTTATGTAGGTCAGCAAGCAGGGGACAGTTATCTTAAATTGACACATCACTCCAATACAACTCTTGCTGAAACAGGAGGAAAGGCATGAAACCAGTAACCTCCGGTCAATCGTGGTGTCAACCATGCATCAGGTTACCTCGTTGTGTAGACCAGGGAATTGTCCGGGCAATATTTGAGAGCCTGGATAATCAGAAGCCTTTTGTGAATGAACGAATATTAAATACTCCCTGGAGAATAGTGCTTAGTTTACACATAGACATTTAGTAGGTAGTTCCTGAATGACCACCAAAATAGATCGCGACTCCACGTGGCAGGTGAACTTGGGAAGGTGGGCCCGGGTGTCTAGGGCAACACTGCGAAGAACTGGTTGGGGTGCAAAGTCCTGATGGCGGGCCCTGCCCAGTGGCCTGTCTGGGCTCTGTAACGTCCGTTCTAATTGTTAGGAAAAAGGACAAAGGACGCGACTCAACAGCATAAAGAGAAAGCTCTAATGCAAACCTGGGAGGGACTCTTGGCTGAACAGAGTCACCCGTCCCGTCTAGGAAGGGCATTTTTGGGGGTGAGGGCAGGAGAGGGGTCAGTGCATAGAGGACCTAACTGAAGACTAGTATAGATAGATACTGATTGGACCACACTGGTGCAGGTTTCAATCCTTCATTAGCATATCGGGTCATCAAGTGAGTTTTGAGGTTGGGACAGTGCAAACAAGTGTCAGGCGCCTTCCTGGCAGGGGTCTGGTGGGAAGCTCTGTTATAGGTATAGAAGGGTTTGTTCTCTGTGGTTTTCGTGTTGCACTAGCTCAGAGAAAGAAGTTTTAGCAGGATGCTGCAGGCTACCTCTTATAATCACACCGGTATTTGAAGGCGCCCGAGAAAACTAAAAGCGGGTCCTGCGAGAGCGTCACTTCCCCGCGCGGCCTGCCCCGCCCACCAGCTTCCGGTTGCTTTCGATTGGCTGCCTCGCGGGAAACCCGCCCTCCTGAGGGAGAAGGAGAAACAACAGCTTCGGAGGCCGGAGGAAGTGCCGCAACCACGCTGACGTCATTTCGCCGCCAATCAGAAACCGCGGTCTTCAGGCTTGTCCAATGGGGTGGAGCGTGGGGCACGGCCCGCGGAGTTTAATTTTCGTCCAGGGACGCGGAAGTGGCGAGCCGGTCCTAGGGGCGCACCGCGGGCTGGGTGGGGCGCAGGGACGGCGGCGCCTAATCCGGGTTGGGCCGGGGCCGTCGGCTGGGGCGTGCTTGCCGCCGGTGGCTGTCAGCCCCGGGTGCCCGGACTGCTCGGGTTGAGTCGGAGCGCTTGGGGACCAGGCCAGGGCATTCTGAATTCCTCGCGGGACCAGTGGGAGACGCGCTTCCGCAGCAATCTCCCCCTGACGCTTCTGTCGTAGCCGCAGGCTCGGCGTGGAGGAAGGTGAGCGAGGCCACCATGCTGGGTTTGGAGAGACCGGAGGAAGCTAGTGACGCGACCGGGCCTGTTTCTTAGTAGTCGGGTGACTGAGTCGCGTCACCTATCGCGCTCTCATTCTCCTTATCTTTAAAATGAGCGCGGAGCCGTGTGTGTGGGGGTACTCTGCTATGCTTGGGAGAAGAGCTACCCTTCAGTTTTAAAGCTTCGAGTCAGCCCCTGCCTGCGTTCAAGGGTCTGTGAACCCACCCTCCTCCTGAGTCTGCCGAGGGTTCTCAGGACCACGCGAGTTTCGCTGTCGCAAACTGACTTGTAGCCTTCCCTGCTAGACCCTTTTTATAGACTCAAACATCCTATAAGATTTAATGTAGCTTAGCAGATAGTTTCCTTCAACTCCCCACCCCCGCGATTTCTTTCTCTTTTTGACTTTTCTTTTTTTCAGAATAATGCTGGCCAGGAGAAATTAGGTGGTGTTGTAATGTGTAATGTGTAATGAAAGGTCTTCTAGGCTCTTTAATATAGCTTATGCGGCAATTATTTGTCAAGAGTAATATTTTCTAAAATTGTCTCCAAAGGTACCAAGAAAGTGATAATGTTTCCTTGAATTTGCTTCTTCAATGTCTCTCATATTGAATATCCTAAGACAGATGCTGGAATATTTTGGTGTTCCCCTAGACCAGGTAAATGGCTTTTAATACATTTGAATCAATCTGCTGTTTTTGTTCTTGGGTCTTATTTTAAAAATGATTTATATGTAGGCCGGGCGTAGTGGCACACGCTTGTAATCCCAGTACTTGGGAGGCAGAGATTGGAGGATCCGGGTTCGAGGCCAGCCTCAGCTACTTAGTGAGGCCCTCCGCAACTTCGTGAGACCCGGTCTCAAAATAAAGGATAAAAAATCGGGCCGGGGGTGTAGCTCGGAGGTAAAACGCCCCTGGGTTCAACCCCCGGCAAAAAAAAAGATTTATATGTAAACATTTACAACATTTACAGCAAAATTGTTACTTCTCTTTAGGTGGGACAAAGGTGAGTTCACAATAGTATAGCTTTGATAGTTTGGGTCAAAAAAGGGGGATAAGATTAAGAACCTACTTACATCTTAGGTTAAATGCCAACAGAAGGTACAAAGGAAGCAAAATATAGATATGACCTTTACAGAATTCCACTTATTGCACAGATAAATAAAACTTTTATTCAAGGCAATTTGTGAACAAGTTTGATGTTTGGGTATAGAATGTCAACTTCAGGTTCAAGAAATACAGAATAAATCTGAGGAAGAGAGAATGACAAAGGCCTGAGAATTATAAACAAGTCCACTTTTGTCTACTTATTGAACACCTACATGTAAGGCCATATTCTTGGTTCTGCAGGTGATACAGAGGAGAAATACATGGTTCTTGTATTCATGATATTTAAAATATGAACAATAAGAAGCAAATATAACTATCATATTGACTATAAGAAAGACACAAAATAGTATGGCGGCTTACAAAATGGCAAATCATCACTTTTTTGGTGTAGTGAATTAGAAGAGTAGTCAAGGATAATGCTAACATTTTACCAAAAGTAAGTTGAAAAATGGTGGTGCCATTGTTATAAATAGGCAACTTAGTATGGGAAACTAACTAGTTTGAGTAGGGAGATAAGGTGAGCCAGAGGTGTTGTTGGAATATAGAAATAGAAGTATCCCATAGACAATTGGTTATATGGGTCTACAGACTAGGAAAGAAAAGAGATTCAGATTTGGGAGTTACCTGCATTATTTTGATATTTGAAGCTAAAGAATTTGGTGACATAATGGAAGATGTCATTAGATGTTATTGAAGCATTTCAAATTTCAGTAATGGTGAGACTGAAGATAAGGAGGACTGAAGAGTAGTTGAAGATTTGTTTATTGTTACTGGATTATTGTTGCCTCTAAGCATTTCTATAAGTGGAGGTGGGACTGAATTGGAGTAGTTTGTAGAATGTGAGGAAGTTGCTTCTGCAACCTTCTTTTGAAAAGTTTGCTTGTGAAAAGAAATTGAGAGAGGCCATTAACTTGAAGCAGCAGCAAGATTGAGTTATTATTTTCTCTTTTCAAAGTTAGAGGTAAGTTCAGCAGTTTCCCCAAAACTCTGGGGAAGAAATTGAAGATACACATGAGAGAGGGTGATTGAGCAATGCCCAGGAGGAAGTAGTTGAGCCAGGAATCTGAATAAATGAGTGTTGGGAAGAAGAGCGGCAGCTCCACCCTGAGGAATAGAACAAGAATGAGCTGGTGGAGAGAGATTTTAAACTGGAGAGTGTTGACATAAAATAACAAGTCTGCTTTAAAAGAAATAAGAAAATAGTTTATTCTGAGCCAAATATGAGTAACCATGGCCTTGGAACATGAACTCAAGTTACCCTGACATGTTCCACCATGGAAGAGATTATATGACATTTTATAGTCACAGAACAAAAGAAAGCTGTAAGTTAATACTGCTACCCATTACAGAGGTGGGAACATCAGTGGGCTGCAGCAAGGTGGGGAAATCTCTTGATAGGATTTAATGTTATCACATTCTTAGCTTTGGGGCTGGTGGAGGCTGGAGGTGTGTCAAGCTTAGTGATCCATTCTAAGAGTTTCATCTAGAAGTCATGAAGATATTAGGTCAGACACACACATTGTAGAAAATGGCTATTTATTTATTTTTTATTACTGGGGATTGAACACAGGGGCATTCTACTTCTGGCCTACACCCCCGGCTCTATTTTATTTTTTATTTGGAAAGAGGGTCTTACTAAGTTGCTGAGAGCCTTGTTGTAATCCTGTTGTCTCAGCCTTCCAAGTACCGGGATTACAGGCGTGCACCACCATGCTGGCTGAAATGGTTATTTAAAAGGGGCTAAAGCTAGCCCATGATAACCTTAGTTCTTGATCTACAACATTCCCTTCTCTCCACATCCTGCTGTGTTAGTCAGCCAAGATCAAACTGTCTGCAGGGTCTTTAATATAGATGCAGCTTCTTCAGCTTCCATTCACCAGAGAAGTGAAGTTGAGGTATGTCAACTTGAAGTCTGGCTTTCTCAGTCAGAGCAAAGGCACGGTCACACGCAGGTAATGCAAGTGGTGGCACTGGGGATTTCAGAGATTGGAGGTAGCTTTGGGTAACATAGTACAAGCATAACATGTCATGAAGGGATTGCAGAATACCTGTGAGGACCCAGCTGATGTCAGCATGGATTTGTGGTTTTTCTAAATATTTTGTTTTATGATGCTTTTCCCCTCTAGCTAAAAGTAGTTGGGGTAGTTTATTCATTAGCACTCTAAGAACACATATCAAAGGAGTGAATAATTTTGAGTGACAGTTAGAATAGCACTGAGATAATTCACCAGAAAATCCATGCTTGGAAGGGAAATTGGTAAAACTGAAGTGAGGGTGCTGAACCAGGAGCAAAGGAAGGAGATGAAACTGTGAGAATGATGAAGATGATCAGTGGCAACGAAGGAATGAGAGTTAGAAGGACGGAAATCTCAAGATATGAAGGTATCATTTACATTAGCCAAGAGTAGGTGGTTATATACAATATGTAGCTCTCACTGAAGCCTGTGGCCCTTAGCTGGGGTGCAGTTATGAATGGTCTGTAGAATACTTTATTTATTGCTGATGGGGATTGAAGCCACCGCCTCGTGGATGTTAAGCAATACTTGCTGGGTATTTGGTGGTGACTCATTTCTGTAATCCCAGTACTTGGGAGGCTGAGACAGGAGGATCGCAGGTTGGAGACCAGCCTCAGTGGTGTAACTAGACTCTCAGCAACCTAATGAGACCCTGTTTCACACCAAAAAATAAAAAGGGCTGGGGGGGGGTGTAGCTCGGAGGTAGAATGCCTCTAGGTTCAATTCCTAAGTAACCACAAAAAAAAAGAAAGAAAGAAAGAAAGAGAGAGAGAGAGAGAGAGAAAGAGAAAGAGAAAGAGAAAGAGAAAGAGAGGGAGGGAGGGAGAGGGAGAGAAAGAAAAGAAAAGAAAGAAAGAGAAAGAAAAGCAAGCAAGCAAGCAAGCAAGCAATACTTGGGATTCTCTAGTGTTAATAGGTCTGGGATGTATATCGTCTAGGCTGCATTACCCAATATGGTAACCACTGGCCACATGTCACTTAAATATTTCACATATCTGAATTGAGATCTGCTATAGATGTAAAATAGACAGTGGATTTTGAAGACCTAGTATTTAAAAATATAAAATAATATCATTAGTAATTCTAAAATATTGATTACATGTTGAAATGAAAATATATATGTGTCATCTTAAATATTTTAAGAAAATTAATTTCACAGCCGGGCGTGGTGGCGCACACTTGTAATCCCAGTACTTTGGGAGGCGGAGACCAGAGGATCCCGGTTCGCGGCCAGCCTCAGATCTCTCTCTCTCTCCCCCCGTTTCTCTCTCGCTCTACTTAGTGAGGCCCTCCGCAACTTCGTGAGACCCGGTTTCAAAATAAAGTATAAAAAAAAATCGGGCCGGGGGTGTAGCGC
>PVJS01056235.1:0-12412 GCA_004027185.1 Glis glis | reverse complement strand
GATCCTCCAGTCTCCGCCTCCCAAAGTACTGGGATTACAAGCATGCGCCACCATGCCCGGCCCACTTTTTTAAAACAGGGTCTAAGTTGCTGAGGCTGGCCTCGAACCTGTGATCCTCCTGTCTCAGCCTCCCAAGTACTGGGATTACAGGTGTGCGCCCTCTCCCTCACCCTCTCACTCTTCCTCCCTCCCTTCTTCCTGTGTATATGTGTTACTGGAATTGAACCCAGGGGCACTCTTCCACTGAGCTAAAACTCCAACCCATTTTTATATTTTTTATTTCAGACATGGTTTTGCTAAATTGTCCAGGCTGGTCTTGAACTTGTGATCCACCTATCTCAGCCTCTAGAGTACTGGGATTAGTATATGCCGCCACACCCAGACACAAAAGGCTTTTGCTATAATACTGAACCTATTATGTGATATTTGTGCTCTGTCATTCTGTTCAATTTTTTCCAAACTAACAGAAACAATGAAATTAGAGCCATGGTAATGCATGTTTGTAATCCCAGTACTTGGGAAACTGAGACAGGAGGATCACAGGTCCGAGGACAGCCTCAGCAACTAGTGAGACTCTCAGCAACCTAGCAAGACCCTGTTTCAAAATAAAAATAAAATAGGGCTGGGAATATAGTTCAGAGGTAGAATGCCCCTGGGTTCCATCCCCAGTGCTACACACACAAAAAAAAAAGAAAAGAAATTAAAAAATCATTAACCATTAAGACATAGCCCACATCTCTGAGGCTATGCACAGTGTAGGACCAGATATTTAAGACATGAGAGCTCCAGCCAAACGTGGTGGCACACGCCTGTAATCCCAGTACTTGGGAGGCTGAGACAGGAGAATCGCAGGTTTGAATACAGCCTCACCAAGTAGTGAGACTCTCATCAACCTAGTGAGACCCTGTTTCCAAACAAAAAATAAAATAGGGCTGGGGTGTAGCTTGAAGGTAGAATGCTTCTGGGTTCAATCCCCAGTACCACTCACACACACACACAAAAAGATAAGAGAGCTCCAGCTAGGTGTGGTGGTGCACACCTGTAATACTAGTATTTGGGGGAGCTGAGACAGGAGGATCGGAGGTTCGCCGCCAGCCTCAACTACTCAGTGAGGCCCTCCGCAACTTAGTGAGACCCTGTTTAAAAAATAAAGAATAAAATAGGGTTGGGGGTATAACTCAGAGGTAGAATGCCCCTAGGTTCAATCCCCAGTACTGCAAAAAAAAAAAAAAAAGTAAAAATACTGGGGGTGTAGGTGGGAGGTAGAACGCCCCTGGGCTCAATCCCCAGGACCAAAAAAAAAAAAAAAAAAAAAGTAAAAGTTCTGGCATTGCGAAGATTGCAAATAATTTTCTCATTCCTAAATTTCTAAGAAGTAACTGGAGATTTGTATAAAGGAATGATATTTTTCTTAAAAATGTACTGTTATGGAAATTGCTTTACTCTTTTTTTTTGTTTTTTGGTGTGTGGTACTGGGGATTGAACCCAGGGTCATTCTACCTCTGAGCTACACCTCCAGCCCTTTTTAAACTTTTTTTGTTTGGGGCTGGGGATGTAGCTCAGTGGTAGTCTTTGTCTTGCAAGCACAAGGCTCTGGGTTCAATTCCCAACACCAAAAAAAAAATTTTTTTTCATTTTGAAACAGGATCTCGCTATGTTGCTGAAGCTGTCCTTGAACCTGTGATCCTCCTGTTTCAGCCTCCCGAGTACTGGTATGTACTACCATGCCTGGCTGCTTTACTCTTGAAACTACATGCATTTTGTTTTTTATTTTTTGGTACTGGGGATTGAACCCAGGGGCATTCTACCTCTGAATGACACCCCCAGACCGATTTCATTTTTATTTCTTTAATTATTTGTGGTACTGGGGATTGAACCTAGGGGCATTCTACATCTGAGCTACACCCCCAGCCCCTTTTATTATTTGGAAACAGGGTCTCACTAAGTTGCTGAGGCTGTCCTTGAACCTGTGATCTTCTTGTCTCAGCCTCCCAAGGACTGGAAGTACAGGCGTGCGCCACCAAACTGGTCATGCATTGCTTTTTTTACCCCTACATATTCTTTGCCTCCCAGCAATTTCCTCTCCCCTTCAACAAACATCTTAATGTGGCATATGATGTTTCAAAATGGTTTCCGTAATCTAATCCTCAGTATCATCAATTTTATTTATTTATTTTTGCAAAATTGAGGACTGAACCCAGGGGCATTCTACCTCTGAGCTACACACCCAGTCCTATTTTTTTATTCTTTATTTTGAAACAGGGTCTCATTAGTTGTGGAGGGCCTCACTAAGTAGCTGAGGCTGGCCGTGAACTTGAGATCCTCCTGTCTCAGCTTCCCAAGTATTAGGATTACAAGCGTGTGCCACCACACCTGGCTAACCCACTTTATTTTTGTTTTTGGTGCTAAGGATTGAACCCAGGGGCATTCTACCTCTGAGCTACACCCCCAGCCCTATTTTATTATTTTTAAAAATTTTGAAACAGGGTCTCACTAGGTTGATGAGAGACTACTTGCTGAGGCTGTCCTCGCATCTGTGATCCACCAGTCTCAGCCTCCCAAGTACTGGGATTACAAGTGTACGCCATCAAGCCCGGCTTTTTTTTTAATTTTTAATTTTTTAATTTTTTTGCAGTACTGGGTATTGAACCCAGAGGCATTCTACCTCCGAGCTACACCCCCAGCCCAATTTTATCTTTTCTTTTGAAACAGGGTCTTGCTAGGTTGCTGAGAGTCTCACTACTTGCTGAGACTGTCCTTGAACCTGCGATCCTCCTGTCTCAGCCTCCCAAGTACTGGGATTATAGGCATGCACCACACCCGGTTTATTCTTTATATTTGAAACAGGGTCTCACTAAGTTGCGGAGGGCCTCAATAAGTTGCTGAGGCTGTCCTTGAACACGCGATCCTCCTGTCTCAGCATCCCAAGTACTGGGATTACAAGTATGCACCACCATGCCCGGCTTTGTTAACCCATTTTAAAAAAATCTAATTGTGAGCTGATATATATAGCTCAGTATAGAGAGTGCTTGTCTAGCATGTGCCAGGCTCTGGGTTCAATCCCCAGTAAGCCTGACTGTGAAAAAGAACCACAGTTGGTGTTTACGGAAAATCTTTTAATAGGTGGGATCTATAAATTGGGACCCAGATCTGAGAAAATTATCAGGAGAAATGGTAAGAAAAATTATTTATTTTTATTTATTTCTGTAGTACTGGGGATTGAACCCAGGGTGCTCTATCACTGAGCTACATCCCCAGCTCTATTTTATTTTTCAAACAAGTCTCGCTATGTTGCTGAGGCTGGCTTTGAACCTGTGATCCTCCTGTCTTAGCCTCCCAAGTACTGGGATTACAGGAATATGCTACCATGCCCAGCAAAATTTATTTTATTTGAATGCCATTTTCTGGAATGGAGGAAAATGAATACTACAAAGCTATTTAATAAACTTAACAGTTTTATCAGGGATTCAAATATCCACTGAGCCGGGCGTGGTGGCGCCCCCTTGTAATCCCAGTACTTTGGGAGGCGGAGACCGGAGGATCCGGGTTTGCGGCCAGCCTCAGCTCTCTTGCTCTCTCTCTCTCTCTCTCTCACTGTCTCTTTCTCTCTCCTTAGTGAGGCCCTCCGCAACTTCGTGAGACCCGGTTTCAAAGTAAAGTATAAAAAATAGGGCCGGGGGCGTGGCGCGGAGGTAGAACGCCCCTGCGTTCCATCCCCGGTACCGAAAAAAAAAATCCACTGAAATGCACATGATAAATGGCAGATTGAAATTATTCACTGTTTCCAGGAAATTATGTATAGCGGATGGTGTTGATGTTGATTGATTGATTAGAAGTCTCTCACATGAGCTGGGCATGGTGGCTCCCAGTACTTGGGAGGCTGAGAACAGAGGATCCGGGTTCGTGGGCAGCCTCAGCTACTTTGTGAGGCCCTCCACAACTTAGTGAGACCCTGTTTCAAAATAAAGAATATAAAATAGGGCTGGGGGTGTAGCTCAGAGGTAGAATGCCCCTGGGTTCAATCCCCAGTACTGCAAAAAAAAAAGTCTCTCACATGAATGACAGTCAATAAGGCAGCTGAGAAGGCCGGGAAGCAGAGAGATCTCTCTCCTGTCCTTCCACCAGCATCTTGTTTTTATTGAGTTGACCAAAACATTGTAAAAATGATTGATCACAGGAGACAGCAAAGCAGTCATGGGATAAGTCATGGAAAAACATCAAGGTCGTCACAGATGAATCAGGGAAGGAAAGGGTAAGCAAGGAAGTTGTCAGGGTCTTTGCTTACTGGTCTCATTTGGTCCTTGGAGACTTGTCTGTGTGCAGAAATCTCCACTTGGTTGGGCAGTTTGTGCCCCTCCCAAGCTGGACCGAGGTGACCTCAAAGCTGATGACTAATAAGACTCCCAACAATTATGTGTTTAACAAATTTTACCATTTTAAGTAACACTTATGATATCACACCAGCCAGGTGTGGTGGCACATGCCTATAATCCCAGTATTTGGGAGGCTGAGACAGGAGGATCACAGGTTCATGGCCAGCCTCAGCAACATAGTGAGGTCCTCCACAACTTAGTGAGACCCTGTTTCCAAATAAAGAATGGAAGAGGGCTGGGGGTATAGCCCAGAAGTAGAATGCCCCTGGGTTCAATCCCCAGCACCAAAAAATAAATAAATAAATCTTACAAAGAAACTTTAATATAGATGTTAACATTTTACTAAGCAAAAGTTGCCTGTCTTCCCACAAAAGCCAAACAGAAAACAAGTGTTACTAACATTTTCTATTTATTCATTAATAAAAAGTGCATAGTACAAGCCCTTTATCCCAATCCAAGTACTCAGTAAAAGATTAACAATAAACCCTGGATGGCACAGACATGATTTGTTTGGCATGATTTAAACATTTAAGAATAGTAATTTACATTTAATACATCACATGACCACTTTTGCTTTTAACAAAGTAATCATCAGACATGGTAACAAATACATATGATTTTTTATTCAGAATTATAATAAGACTAACCCTACTATTGCAACAACAAAATTTAACCCATTAAACTGTAAACTTTCTTCATTTTTCCTGCTTCAAATTGCTGTTTTGTGTCTTAAACTGGTCAAATTTGAGCACATACTCATTTAGAGTGACAGACTTTCTTTAGAGATAGACTTCCATGTTCCTTTGAAAATGTAAGATATTGGCAATTCCATAAACACTATCACATCACATACCACAAAGACACTAGCAGTAACCATGGAATAGCTGTACTCTCTTACTCTGGAAAATCTCTGCAGGTTGTAAAATCTGACTTGTTGACCACAGGATAGTGCTTACATAGATACATGATCTTTCACTAGAAACAATGCCAATGTTAGCCTCTTCCATATGGAAAGCAAAACCAAAACAAAATGACTGTTATTTACATAAAAGAACATGAAATGACTCTAAAGCAAAATAAACTTTATTTTTCATTTTATTTTTCTGTGGTGCTGGGGATTGAACCCAGGGCCTTGTACATGTTAGGCAAGTGCTCTACCATTGAGCTACACCCCCAGCCCTCAAAATAGACTTTTAATAACATTTGTGAAATGCTTAAGAATCTAAAGTGATTAAAATGTAAGCTTTTTCTTTTACCCAGATTTTAAAAGTTCAAGTGAACATTTACAAGCTAAGTAATGATTTAAGAAGGTGCTCAATGAAAAGGCCACATGTAGGTAGAAGATTTAAGAATTAAATAGAATAATATAAACTACTAGTAGGTTAACAAGAACATTTTATATGCAGTATACTGCTTTTCAGGAATGCAGAGAAATTTTACAAGCAAAAAATCCAGGACTAAATACTTAGAAGAACTTCTGTTTCTAACTTAATACAAGGTCCATATAGGAAAAGGCTAATTTATTTAGGTGCAATGTCAATTAAGTGTATGTGACAGAAATGAAGAACAAGAAATGAGAATCAGGTCTCTTAATACCACACATTCTATATCCCTATGTTGGAAACTTTTTTTTTTGGTACTAGGGATTGAACCCAGGGGAATTCTACCTCTGAGCTATACCTACAGCCTTTCTTGATTTTGAAACAGGGCCTCGCTAAGTTGCTGAGGCTGGCACTGAACCTGCAATCCTGTCTCAGCTTCCCAAGTCCTGGGATTATGGGCATGTGCCATTGGGCCCCACTATGGGCCACTTCTTCACCAAAGCCAATTCTCAATTATTTGTGAACCACAAATTCAGTAAATACATCAGCATCTCTCACAGAGATCGGCTTTTGAGCAGGTTAGAGAACAAACTGTTAGGATATAGTCTTGACTATTCAAGGGGCAAGGGCAGAAAAAGGGCTGCTACAGGGAGTGAGCTCCATCTTCGGCCATTCCAGACCTTTCTGCTTTAAAACTTTTACCAGCTCTAGAGGTGGGGGGGCTTCTAGTGACCTCAGCAACAGGGAAAATCTTTACTCTGTGGTGTCCCTTTATCCAGATTTAACTTCCTGTATACCCTTACCCCTTTATTAGCACAGCTATGAGTTGGTTATATTATTTCAAGAAGCTGAGCACAAAGCCAAGGTGCACAAGGAGGAATGGAAGCAGCTGATATTGGATTATTTAATAAAATGACGCCCTTACAATGTTTCTGGCATATAATGTAATCACGATGAGGGGGTAAATACCCTATGAGTGTCACAGAATTGTATCAGACTATTAAACATTACAACGATAGAGAGAAGTTTGTTTAACTCACACAATTTTTCAGATCTATACAGTGAAAAGATAGATTGACCTGGGGGGGAAATATTTACATTGATAGCAAAATATCTTCTAGCCCCATAAATCATCTGCGATCACTTGCTAGGGGAAAGATTCCATGACCACAAAGGTCTTGCAGGCAATTTTTAGTGCCATTTGCATTCTTTTTTTTTTTCAAACAGAACAAAACAATGTAGCCTTTTACTTTTTTTTAAATATATTTTTAAATTTCACTTATATCAATGTTCCTTCCCACCTCATCCACCCCATTACCAAACAGGAATGAGGCAAGGGGTGAGAAAAACATTCTTGATTGTTTTTCAGTTTCTTCCTTTTCCCTTGGAGTAAATAAAGATTTCATTGAAATTGTATTAAGTCAGAAGGATAAAGACTTAAATTTTTCTTCAGATAAAATTAACTAGAGTAAATAAGTAAGTAGGCATTCAAATGTCAGCACACTAACAGGCCCCAATGTAGATGTAAGATGGTTGCATTTTGACAAGAGAATGTTAGAACGAAGAGCAGCTTCCTGAGAGGCACTCATATAAAAAATAAATTAGAGCTTAAGTTATTATTAAATACATTATATCTGGCAAAGGCAGAAAGAATTACCTTTTTCTTTCCCTTCATGAACCTTGTAAGGCTAGTGTACAGTGACACTTACAAATGTCATATAATGGACTGTAAATCATCTACCATACTGATCAATGTTTATTAAAGTATTCTTGGGCTGGGGATGTAGCTCAGTAGTAAAGGGCTCGCCTAGTATGTGCTGGGTTCTGGGTTCGATCACCAGTACCAGAAAAACAAAACAAAAGGCAGTATTCTTAATATTAGGCATTTTTAATGGGAGTAAAAAAATTAGTAAACAACAATTCACTTCTCATTCTAGCCACATAAGCCAGCTGTAATGAATGATACAGATTTCAGCTTTAATTTGTAAAATATTCCAAGAGCTGCCACAGTCCCAAGAACTAGAGAAAACTGCCACCCACTAATGAACTACCAAGGTAAATGTAAATACATTGTGGTTCAAAATTTCTTTCAGACAATCCCAGATAACCCCAAATAACTTTATAAATACCTTATGAAAAAAACCTTAAAAACCTATCGAAACTATCGAAAATATTTAAATGCAGAAATCTCAAATTTCCTTCAATCAGGCCAGAAATCATCACAAGAATTATGCTCACAGTTACAAACAGAATGAGTGGAATGTTTAAGTTTAGGACAACCAAAAAAGCCCCATGTAATTTTTTAATATAATCATTTACTCAAATATACTGTAGATAGGAATGGTGATAACACAGGAAGCAAAAATAAGTTTGCAAGTGAAATTTCTAGAAGCTCATGAAAACAATACCATCCCATATTGCAGATGCAAAAGGAAAAACAGTTCTGAATGGGGTTAAGAGTACTCTGGTCATCTTCGTTCATTTGGTCGTGCAAGGTGTTAACTATTTTCACTTCCCATGTCATAAAGTTAGTCCACAGGAGGAGCTGGCGGATCCTGTCCCTAGCATTGAAAAGAAACAGTATTTATGTGACTTCTTAAAAACGAGGGCAAACCATCTAACACATATAAGAACTGAGTTGCGATGCTCCCACCTCCAAGCCCCAACTCTATACTTCTTTGGACTTTTCCTATGTCTTGATGGAGAGAACACCAGGCTAACACTTTGATTCTGCCATGTTGGTCTCTTTCTTCCCTGTGGTATGGAGGGAAACTGTATTACAGTGATGAGATTCTCCCTGACAGCTTCGGGGGTGAGCTTCAAACCAATAAAGGTAGTTTCATCCCTCTTGATAAAGAGGTGATAAAGATGGTCTGAGCACAGTGCATTCATCGTGAAGCTCGGGACTTTATTTCTCACCACACAATGTCAATGTGGAAACACGTGGCTCCAGCTGCTTCTGGCAATCATCCTGTAACCACAAGGGAGCCCACCTTGGAATGTAACTGAGAGTAAAAGGAAAGAAACTGGGTCCTTAAGACACTCTTTAACTTCCTAAACACTGAACCTACCGCTGGATTTTTTTTTTTTTTTTTTGTACTGGGGATTGAACTCAGAGGCATTCTATTTCCAAGTTATACCCCCAGCCTGATTTTATTTCTTATTTGGGAATGGTCTCACTAAGTTGCGGAGGGCCTCACTAAATTGCCAAAGCTGGCTTCCAACCTGCAATCCTCCTGTCTTAGCCTCCCAAGTACTGAGATTACAAGCGTGCGCCACCATGCCCAGCTTTACCTCTGGATTTTTTGATGTGCAAGTCAATAAGGCCACTTATTTAAACCACTTTGAATTGGTTTTTGTTACTTGCGATAGAAAGCATCTGAATCAAAAAGATCAGAGCTTTGTGGGTCTTCAGGACTTTATTTATCCTGACATGCCCACCTAAGGGGAATCAATATTTCTATCTGGAATTAGGGTCAATGTTTTTTCTTGCTTATTCCTAGGGCAGAGGGACTACTATACCTAGAATCTTTGGCCTACAATGAACTAAGGTCTCAGGGGTATGTAACTTTTAATGGCTTCTAAGTAAGGTTATTAAGTTGGATTTCCTTAGAGCCAAACATTGAGGAAGTTGCTTTTTGATACAAAAGCAATAAAGCTATACATAAAATGTAAGACAAAGCCTAAGGAAAAAATACTAACAAGACAGTATGCAAGTTTTATGAATACTCCCCCTTCAAGAAAAACCATAAGTAAATTTAAACTTTTGGTTTTTTTTTGCGGTATCGGGGATTGAACCCAGGGGCGTTCTACCTCCGCACTACACCCCCGGCCCTATTTTTTTATACTTTATTATTATTATTTTTTTAATTTTTTGCGGTACCGGGGATTGAACGCAGGGGCGATCTACCTCCGTGCTACGCCCCCAGCCCTATTTTTTTTATACTTTATTTTGAAACCGGGTCTCACGAAGTTGCGGAGGGCCTCACTAGGTAGAGAGAAAGAGAGAGAGACAGGGAGAGAGAGAGAGAGCTGAGGCTGGCCACGAACCCGGATCCTCCGGTCTCCGCCTCCCAAAGTACTGGGATTACAAGCGTGTGCCACCACGCCCAGCTATACTTTATTTTGAAACCGGGTCTCACGAAGTTGCGGAGGGCCTCACTAGGTAGAGAGAGAGAGAGAAAGAGAGACAGGGAGAGAGCGAGAGCAAGAGAGAGAGAGAGAGAGCTGAGGCAGGCCGCGAACACGGATCCTCCGGTCTTGGCCTCCCAAAGTACTGGGATTACAAGCGTGCGCCACCACGCCCGGCTCTAAACTTTTTATATGTGCTAATGATCCATCCCTCCTTTTCTTTTTCAGTACTAGAGATTGAACCCAAGGGAGCTCTACCATTGAGTTACATCCCTAGCCCCTTCCACTTTTTTTACACTGGGGATTGAATTCAGGGACATTCTACTTTTGAGCTACACCCTAGCCCCCCTTTCTTTTTTAATTTTTATTTTGAAACAGGGTTTTGCTAAATTGTTGAAGGTCTCCCCTAAGTTCCGAGGCTGCGATCCTCTGTCTCAGCCTCCCAAGTACTGGGATTATAGGTGTGCACCAGCACTACACACACACACACACAAAAAAAAAAAAAAAATTAAAGAGATAATATCTTACCAGTCCACATGCACGCATTCACTCCAAAAGGATCTGTAATTTACAATACTTACACTGTGAGGACTGGTTGGCTTTCCGGGTACACTGGATCCTCTCAGATTAGGAGGTCTCAGTAAGAACAAGATCACTGCGATAACCATCCAGGCCATTAAGATCATAGTGATACTGATACCATTGTCACCAGAGGGTCCTGGTACTAAAAACAAACAAACAATGGATTTGTAGCAAAACTGAAGCCTGATCATAATATTGATACGCAAAAACAAATTCTTTTTTTTTTTTTTTGGTGGTACGGGGATGGAACCCAGGGGCATTCTACCTACGAGCTACACCCCTAGCCCTATTTTTTATTCTTCATTTTGAAACAGGGTCTAAGTTGTGGAGGGCCTCACTAAGTAGCTGAGGCTGGCTGCGAACCTGGATCCTCCTGTCTCAGCCTCCTAAGTACTGGGATTACAAGCGTGCACCACCACACCCGGCTAAACAAATTATTTTTAAATATCCTTCTATGGTGCGTTGTAATTATACATCGCAATGAAGCTCAGAGCATAGAAACAAGCACGCACACAGCACGTGGTGTGTTTCCCTCCAGATCCCACCTTCTCCCCTCCTCCCCATGCGTATTGTTGAGATTGATGTTGATAACCTCATATATGCACATGGCATTATTTACACTGTGCCCTTCATCAAGTCTCCCTCTTCCCCTCCTCAAATCCCCTCCCACTATTGAACTGGTAAGAACATTATGCTAACTGAGATTAGCCAGTCTCAGAAAGTGAAGTGTCTTAGATTTTCTCTCATATGTGGAAGCTAGAGAGAAATTGGGAAACAAAAGGGACTTCAGATAAACATAAATTTTAATGTTTAAGTGTCAGCTTCAAAAATTATATTAATATAAAATACTATTAATAATTAGAAAAGTACAATTGTGGAGCAGTACATGTTCAATTTCTCTTTTCTTCTTCTTTTTTTTGCCGTACTTGGGTACTGGGGATTGAACCCAGGGGCATTCTACCTCCAAGCTACACCCGCAGCCCTATTTTTTATTCTTTATTTTTGAAACAGGGTCTCACTAAGTTGTGGAGGGCCCCACTAAGTAGCTGAGGCTGGCTGCAAACCTGCAATCCTCCTGTTTCAGCCTCCCAAGTACTGGGATTACAAGCATGCATCACCATGCTTGGCTTCAATTTCTCTTTTCTTTAGTGAAGAAAATCTACATTTGTGTGTGTGTGTGTGTGTGTGTGTGTGTGTGTGTGTGTGTGTTACTGGGGATTGAACCCAGAGGCATTCTACCTTTTTAGCTACACCCCCAGTCTGATTTTATTTGGAAACAGGCTCTGGCTAGGTTGCTGAGGGCCTTGCTATGTTGCCAAGGCTGGCTTTGAACCTGCAATCCTCCTGTCTCAGTCTCCCAACTACTGGGATTACAGGCATGCACCACCACTCCCGGTTCAAAAATCTACATTTTACATGTTTTTTGGTACTGGATTTTTTTTTGTGTGTGGTACTAGGATTGAACCAATACCTCAAACTCAGAGGCATTCTACATCTGAGCTACACCCCCAGCCCTATTTTATAGTTTTATTTTGAAACAGGATCTCGCTAAGTTAATGAGAGTCTCACTATTTGCTGAGCCTATCCTCAAACCTGTGATCCTCCTGTTTCAGCCTCCCAAGTACTGAGATTAAAGGTGTGCACCACCATGCCCGGCTTGCCTCAGTCTTCTGAGTGGCTGGGATTACAGGCATGAGCCACTGCACCTGGTGAGGTAAACAAATTTCTAATACATGAAATGCAGATTTTTTTAAATTGAAGGCTGAGCCGGGTGTGGTGGTGCATGTTTGTAATACCACTACTTGGAAGGCTGAGACTAGAAGATCACAGGTTCGAAGCCAGCCTCAGCAACTTAGTGAGGCCCTCCACAAGTTAGTGAGACCCTGTTTCAAAATAAAGAATAAAAAATAGGGCTGGGGGTGTAGGTTGGTGGTGGAAAGCCCCGGGGTTCAATCCCCAGTACACACACACACACACACACACACACACACACACACACACACA
>PVJS01056234.1:0-12412 GCA_004027185.1 Glis glis | reverse complement strand
AAAAAAAAAAAAGAAAGTACATAAAAGCCTGGTGTGGCAGCGCATGCTTGTAATCCCAGTACTTGGGAGGCTGAGGCAGGAGGAGTGCAGGTTCGTGGGCAACCTCAGCAATTTAGGCCCTCCACAACTTAATAAGACCCTGTTTCAAAATAGGTTCATAGGTAGAATGCCCCTGGGTTCAATCCCCAGTGCCACCAAAAAAGAAAAAAGTAAAGGAGTAGTGTTGAATTTAGGATCATTTTCCAAAAGGCAGAGCTGCTACAAAATAACAGTTTAATTCCTCCAAGTAATTTCATTTCTGCCAGTTGATCTTCCCAATTAGTTGCTGTCTCTAATGACCAACCTCCGGGTGCAGTAATGCATGCCTGTAATCCCAGATACTCAGGGGGCTGAGGCAGGAGGATCATAAGTACCTCTTGCTTCCGCCTGGGCAATGTAGCGAGACCCTGTCTAAAAATAGAATTTTAAAAAGGGTTGGGTTTAGCTCAGCACGCTTGCTTAGCATGTGCGAGGCTCTGGCTTCCATCACTAATACCACAAAAAAAACGAAAACGGGATATAGTCCAGTGGTAGAGTGCACCTGGGCTCAATCCCCAGTACTGCAAAGAAATAAACAATAGAGGGGCCAAGGGCCTAGCTTAGTGGTGGAGCACTTGCCTAACATGCATAAGGCCCTGGGTTCAACTCCCAACATCCTAAAACCAAATAGAAAACTGCCATCTAAATTCAGTGGCTTGTTTTTGACATTATCCCCAAAAATAACAGGTAAGACTGTCCATTGAAAGATGGTTTTGACCTTAGGTTTTTAAATCAAAAAGGGTTAATATAAAAATTCTGCCCTTGTTTTCAATTCTAAGAATTCTCAGTGCGTTGAACTGCTTTTGCAGTTGTAATAGATGATAAAGACTACCCCTTAATTCAGTACTTGAAGATTAGCAATCATCTAAGCCACTTTCCACACTTTATTGGAGTTGCCTGTAAAGGGCATGGCATTATTGACCAATTTAAGCTTATTCTCACAGGCAGAAGTCATAAAATGACCTCATCAGACAAAGAGGACTTGCATAAAGTTTGCATTGGAGATAAAACCCTAGGAACATACTTTTAAGGGAAGAGAATTGCTTTTTTTTCCCACTGTGACTTTACTTTTACTGTAATTAGACCAAAGTTGGCTTAAACTCTGATCCCAGTGATGGAAAGAGATAAAAAATAAATCACAGAATGCAGAGCAAAAGGAAATTTGTAGTATTCACTTGTGATGATTAATGTGGTTCTAAATAAACGTGATCTAGTGAAGAGGAAAGGGGTATGAATCACAATAGTCAAGAATAAATCCAGGGTTTCCATTTCATTGTGAGGGAGCCTTCTATATTAGGACTGACAAAATGGAAGCAACAGTGGCTTAAGAGTTTTCTCACTACATCCAAGTCAGTGGACCATGGCTGCCTGGTATGGCACTCCATGGTGACAGAGCTAGGCACTTTCTTTTTGCACTGTCCTGTGTGCCCTCCACTCCCAAAAGTACTTCTGCATGTGGTTCCACTAGTCATGACCTGTACAAGGGCACATGGCCAAAAGGCTGACGTAGCATTAACTCAAATTAAACTCGTGATCAGCTCATCAATCACTCTAGGGCACTGGTTTAGGAAGCATGGAAGAAAAGACTTTTTCAAAGGACTGCTTGCATCCCAAGTTCCATGGTGATTGCGGGCCTTTTTCTAAGTTGTACAACAGCACCATGTGGGTTGGTTGTCCTGGTGATTCTAGGTAGCTCTCCAGCCTCAGCCTTTTTGTCACATTCTATTTAGCAGGAAGGAAAAACCGGGGAGCACAACAAACCCCCTTAAGAGTACTTTCAGGGGCTAGGCATATAGTGCAGCAGTAGAGCACTTGATCTTAAGTGCTATGTGGATAATAAAAATTCAAGTATTAAAGACAGTACATATTTGGGGCACAACTAAACATTTCTGCCATACCACCATCAGATAAACAGACTGTAGAGTGAAGTTAGTGGCTTGAGCCTAGCTTGTAATGAACGCTCAAGAAAAAAAATGTTAGTGAATCATTAGCATCCCTTCCATTCTGTAATTCTTTGGAATAGGGAAGCTGAAAACACATTTCCGAGACTTAGCTGATCACTGTAGGCTCGGGCATGGACACTGAAGAACTAACACTGTTGAGGCTTTACTCTTACCAGACGCTGTTCTAAGTGCTTGAGGTTTACTAACATTTAAATTTAAAACAACCCAATGAGATATTGTTATGATCTTCATTTTATGGATATAAACTGAGTCACAAGAGGTTAAGTAATTAACCAAGTCATAAAAATAGTAACAAACCCAGGAAGTTGCTCCTGAGTTCATGCCCTTAGTTGGTATTTTAAAGCCCCAAGAGTGCTGTTGGTCCACTGAGCTCCGGTGCGGAGCCTCTGAGGGAGGTGTTAAGAAGGCTCACTCTTGACTACTGAGCTAGTGGAGTCTAAGCCTGGAACTGGACTACCTCAGCACAGCTCTGTTGGTGCCCTCTGGGAGTGAAGCCCCAGAGGGAAGCAGAGTGGAGAGGAGAAAAGACAAGTCTGGTGGCAACTGGATTCGCTGCTTCTGGAGTCGGATACCTCTGGGGGTTTCAGATATTAAGCATTGTACGTGCTCATCAACCACTTCCCCTGCTGCCCCCTGTCAAGATTGAGTCGCAGATTCTGTAGAGGTTCCTGTCCTCAGAGCACAGCCTGTGGGCTGAGGCCTGAAAATGGCCATTTATCATTGATGACAGAAAATCAAGTAAGTTCTTAGAGCTACATTAATAACGTGACTGGAGTAATAACTTTCTGTTGAAGTTGAGTAATATGGAAGAATGGGCGATGTGAGTTGCATATTTTAGATATGTAGAGGGCAGGGCTGAGAAGACAAGCTTTTTGGTAGTGCTTAAGTTCTCTAACCAGGTTCTCCTTGGATTATAAACTTGGTCATACACTAAGCCAGCATTTGTTTATTTGTAATATTGGGTTCATCTTCGTGCTTATCTCACTTGGAGTTGTGAAGATTAAATAGTGTAAAGGTAAAGGGCTTAGAACAGTGCCTGGCCGGGACATTGTAAATAAGAACATTAACTAGCTGGACCACATGTGTGCTTAAGGAAGGAAGACTTGGAAATTGGGTTAGGGTAGTATTTCTGTAGAGTAAGGGAAGATGCATTAATGCCTGATTACTTGATAGCAGGTACTTTTCACTAGTAGGGTGTGGTGGAGGCACATGCCTGTAATCCCACTACTTTGGAATCTGAGACAGGAGGATCATAGGTTCAAGGCTGGCCTCAGCAACTCATTGAGACCTTCAGCAACTTAGCAAGACCCTGTTTCAAAATGAAAATTTTAGCCAGGTGTGGTGGTGCATGCCTGTGATCCCAGTACTTGGGAGGCTGAGACAGGAGGATTGCAGGTTCAAAGCCAGCCTCAGCAACTTAGCGAGACCCTTTTAAAAAAAAATAGGGCTGGGGTATAGCTCAGAGGTAGAATGCCCCTGAGTTCAATCCCCTGTACCAAATAAATAAATAATAAAAAGTAATTTTTTTAAAAAAAGCTAGAGGTGTAGCTCGGAGATAGAATGCCCCTGGTTTCAATCCTCAGTACCAAAACAAACCAAACACACGCGCGCGTGCGCGCGCGCGCTCACACACACACACACACACACACACACACACACACACACACTTTAGACAAAGGAACACCTGAAGAACAAGTAGAGACAAAGTGGATTAATCAAGTAAAGTTTGGTTTGGGCCTATGTTTATCTGGCAAAACAAAGTTCTAATAAATATTTGGAAACAACATTGTGTTGATGGGTGAGGATGACACTTGTAAAGAGATGAAAAGAAAATACAGCCCCCCCCCCCGGAGATTCCTCGGTGTAGGGAATGTGCTAAAGAGAAGATTACAGTGATGTAGGCCTTTGCTTCTCAGAGTGGTTCTGGGTCTACAGGGACTTCTGGGAACTTGTAAGATACAGAATACTGGATCCCACCCCAGACCTACTGAATTAGAAATTGTATTTTAATAAGTTCCCCATGCGATTTTATGCACATTGGAGTTTGAGAAACACTAATGTAGGCCGGAGATTTCCATTGTTTAAAATACAGAGGAAGGCTGGGCATGGTGGCCCATGCTTGTAATCCCAGTACTTTGGGAGGCGGAGACCGGAGGATCCAGATTCGCGGCCAGCCTCAGCTCTCTTATTCTCTCTCTCCCTGTCTGTCTCTCTCTCTCTCTCTCTGTCTCTCCGTCTCTCTACCTAGTGAGGCCCTCCGCAACTTCGTGAGACCTGGTTTCAAAATAAAGTATAAAAAAAATAGGGCCGGGGGCGTAGCGCAAAGGTAGAACGCCCCTGGGTTCAATCCCCGGTACCGCAAAAATAAATAAATAAATAAATAAATAAATAAATAAATAAATAATAAAAAATAAAATACAGAGGAATGAAGAAATGTCCCAAATCACTGGACATCTATTTTAATGTTTGAAATAGAGTAGCTATAAACCATTGTTGTGCAACTGACCAAGGCTGGGAAGTTGCAGGTTTGATCTGGTCTGTCTGAAATAGAAGCAGGTGTGGGGGGGGCAGGGGTGAGACTGCCTTTATTCCAGCTGCTGCAGGCTGAAACAGGAGGCCGCTGCCTCCAGTGCCCTGTGGCAGCCACTGAGTATGTGAGAGCTTTGCATGGAGACTCCCTCATGGGGCTTCTGTACATCTGCATAGCCACTCATCCGCACACTTCAGCATATCCACGCACTGGTTTACATATCAAATCAGAACAAATGTGGCAACTGGCCAGGGCACAGAGTTCCGTAAGACAATGTGGTGTCTTCAAGTGCTTGGCTGTTTTTAATACAACAGTGACCTTCACCAGAAGGAGGTGAGGAAGCCAAACACACACCATGTTTTGACTGTCCCCACAGCCATATAGTTTTTTTAGGCTGTCTCATTATAGTCAGTCCTCTGAATCCATTTTCCACAGATTCAACCAACAGCAGATAAAAACCATTTTTAAAGTGCATTGAACAGCCGGGTGTGGTGGGGCACGCATGTAATTCCAGTACTTGGGAGGCTGAGACAGGAGGATCGCAGATTCAAAGCCAGCCTCGGCAACTTACTGAGGTTCTCAGCAACCTAGTGAGATCTTGTTTCCAAATAAGAAATAAAATTGGGCTTGGGGTGTAGCTTGGAGGTAGAATGCCTCTGGGTTCATTTCCCAGTAACACACACACACACACACACACACACACACACATGCATCTGAACTGAACATGTACAGATTTTTTCCCTTATCAGTCATTATTTCTTAATAAAGATAAACTATACTGTATTAGATATTATAGGTAATCTAGAGATGATTTAAAGTATATGGGAGGGTGTGTGAAATATACTACTTTATACAAGGGCATTCTTGGATTTTGGTGTCTGAGGGGGTCCTGGTACAAATCCCTCATGGATACCCTGGTACAATGTGTGAGATACGTAACCATCAGGTTTGTGGAACAACACTAACCACTAATCTTCACCCTCGTCAGTGTTCCTTACTCTAAAACTGATGCTAAGGAATAATTCTGGCTTCCCAAGTTTTAAGTATTTACTCTTGAAATGTAAGTGAACCACTATTCCTTGCTTACTCACAGGAGGCTTGTATTAGTTATCTACTGCTGTATAACAAATTATCCCCAAAACTTAACAGCTTAAATAACAGGCATTTTTTACACCACATTCTCTGTGCGCCAGGAATCCAGGAGTGGCTCAGATGGTTAGTGTGCTTAGATCTCAGGGAGTTGCATCAACCCGCAGCTGCAGTCCATCATCTGAGCCTTGACTAGCACTGGAGAATTTACTTCTAAACTTGTTCACATAGTTGTTTGCAGGCCCTGGTTTCTCACTACATGGACGTCTCTCCATAGTTCTGCCTGAGTGACATCATGGGAACAGCTGACTTCCCCCAGAGTGAGCAGGCTGAAAGAGAGTACCAAAAACAGGTTTCAATCTTTTATAACCTAATATTGGAAATGGCATACCATCACATCTGCTATATGCGACTGGTCACACAGCTCAGCTGTAGTATAGTGTGAGAGGAGATCCCACAAAGCTGTGAATACCAGCAGGTAGAGATCATTGAGAAGCCATCTGGGAACTTGGCTGCTACAATGGGGGAAGTGCTCTTTTCTGAACAACCAAATTCATCAATAGCTCCAGGTGCAGCTTGTACAGGTGGGGACCTCTTTAGTCTCGATGGAGAGGAGGGAGCTGAAGCAATGAATGACTTACAGATCACACACCCATGTCCAAATTACTTGTAGGGCTTACTGATCCAAGCAGAAATGGATTTTAGTGTTAATTGGATGGGGACGGTAGGAGATTATGGAAGCAAAATGTACCTGTTCAGTAAAGACTGCCTTTACATAAAAAAAAACTAAATGCAGAGTCCTCCCAGCAGTCCTTTAATTCATAATTATATAAAAAAAGTGGAGAAAGATGTCTTATTTGTAAATGGTTAAACTGATTCCTCTAAACAGGCCATAGTTCCTGGGCATTCTCATCTTCCCATGTCAAAGATTGGCTTTTTTGATCTAGAGTCAAAGAACTAATGAATGACGGGTATAACTAAAGTTGGGGAAACTTTTGTAACTCCTGTTGTCAATAGGTCTGCGAATAGCGAAATAAGCTCCATTACTTTGGCACCATTTCCCTTTAGAATGAATCTGTATCCTGCTTCAGCTGATACTTCCTGCTTCGTCAGCTTTGTATCCTTACCTTATGCCCTCAGCTGCACAAAGCCAGAGCAACACACTCTACACCCTACTATAAACTAGCAAAATCACAAAAATAAACTGTATGGAAGACGAGTTGTTCATCTCCCTTGAATTTTGGATGGTTTAGATACCTCCAGTCAAACATGAAAAACATTTAAACTTTCCTTCCTATTACAAGGGGAAAAATTGAATATACAGAGATTGTAATGGACAAAAATCAGCTATACGATCTTTTTCTAATTACTGTAACAAAGCAACAAGCCAGGAATTTTTATTTTTCCATTGGGAAATAAAGTTGATTTACAGTTAGCTGGTGTCTTAGTCCTTTCAGACTGCTATAACAAAAATACCACAACAGAAGTGACTTCTAAACAACCAACATTTATTTCTCACAGTTCTGGGGACTGAGAATCCTCCAGAACTGAACAGAAGATCAAGTAGATGGCAGATCGGGTGTCTGGCAAGAGCCCAGTCTTCATAGATGGCATCTTCTAGCTATGTACTCAGATGGTGGAAGAGCCAACATGCTATCTGGAGTCTTTTTATAAAGATACTAATCCCATTCGTGAGGGCAGAGCCTCTCTAAAGCGTCTAATACCATTACCTTGGGAGTTAGGATTTCAACATATAAATTTTGTGTGGACATGAGCATGCAGAAAATAGCAATTGGAAAGTGAACTTTGCTGACAGAGACAGTATAATGTGAATATTTTATCAACACAATTTTATAAACAAGCACTCTGAAGAAGAGGAAGAGGCTTGCCCAAGGTCATACAGCTAGTAACGGTGAGAAGTGGGACTGAACCCAAGCTAACTGGCTTCAGAATCAGAATGCTCAGTCACTGTGTTATATTGCTCCTCAAAGAAACCACTTTATGAATGTTTATGAATATTTACATTAATCTAGATATGCACTACATAAATTCTTTGTATGCAAATGTAAACAAGGATAGAGGTATTTACTAAGTTCTATAAATATCCTAGTCCAAGTGTTAGCCAACATTTTCCACTATTTTTCTTTTTTCCTTTTCTTGTGGTACTGGGGATTGAACCCACAGGCACTCTACCTCCAAGCTCTACCCTTTTTTATTTTTTGTTTTGAAACAGGGTTGCTGAGAGTCTTGCTAAGTTTCCGAGGCTGGTCTTGAACTTGCAATCCTCCTGTCTCAGCCTCCCAAGTACTGGGATTACAAGAATGCGCCACCATGCCTGGCTCCAACTATTTTTCTTTAACATAAAATCAAATCTCTCCTGTTTGCCTCCACTATTCCCCTCCACTATACCACCTTTCTTTTCCATTTGTTTCCTATTCTCCCTTGCCCTAAGAGTGAAATAGCAGAATCACATGCATGGCACGGCAAAACACAGATCCTTGGACACCACTTCCAGAATTTCTGATGCAGTTAGCCTGAGAATATGAATTTCTAACAAGTCCCCAGAGACCATACTTTGAAAACCATTAGTGTAGCTATAGGACCCATCTTCACTATTGACCAGCCAACTTGATCTTAGGCTAGTTAACAAGCCTTTGTGCTACAGCTTCCTCATCTACAGAATAGGAAGGACGACAAGACTCATCTCATAGGCTTGTGTCCCAATTAAATGAGGTATTATATAAAACACCTAACACACCTGGCACGAATCAAGCCTTCGTAATAACTTACGATGAGCTAACCTTTCCAGGCAAACACCCACTTGAAATATATTTAATAATAAAATAATAGCTATCAGCAGTACAAAGCTATTCTTCATTCTTGATCCTTCTCTGTAAAGGGCGTTAGTTCCATTAATGTCACAATCCTGGCTTCTCAGTATGTTCAATCATCTCCCAGGAGACAGGAATGATGGATCTTAATGGGGACTTGGGGAGAGAAATCTGGATTTCTTGGGTAAGCCCCTTCCTCTCTTTTTAAAACTTGGAACCAGGCTGTCCACAGGAACCATGAATTTTGCCACTTCATGGAGAAGCCATAAAGAGTCTGGTCTCCGTGTGAGGAGGCTGTGATCACCCATTGCTGCCTGTGACTGGGAAGAGAATATGGTTAACTCTGGAAAGTCACTTGTCAAGATGGTTAAGCCACATTTGGATACCAGTGTTAAGTTTATTACTAGGAAGATGTGACAGATTGATCGTATTATTTTTTATTTTTTATTTTTTGCAGTACCAGGGATTGAAGCCAGGGGCATTCTACCTCTGGGCTACACCCCCAGCCCTATTTTTTTTTTATTCTTTATTTTGAAACAGGGTCTCACTAAGTTGCTGAGGGCCTCACTAAGTAGCTGAGGCTGGCCGCAAACCCGGATCCTCTGGTCTCAGCCTCCCAAGTACTGGGATTACAAGCGTGCGCCACCACGCCCAGCTTTATTATTTCTAAAAATTTCTCATTTCTTTAGAACTCAGGCCAAGAGAAAGGGTGCTCTTTATTGGAACACTTTAACCCCAGTAGAGGTTTGAGCCTTCAGCTATGTGGTATTTTTGACGTTGGCAGATTACTGAGGTTTATAGAGGCAGGTGAGTGTATTTTGACATGGACTACACTGATCTTTAAGTCTAGGACATTCAAAAGCTGAGGAAAGACAGTCTTTTAGGAAAACACAGCATCACAGAGCCTTCCAGAGACCAAGTGTCCTGTCTCTGGTGGTCCCCGGAGGATACTCAAGGAGCTGCGGTTGCTGTTGGGGAACTGCTTGGTGAGAGTGGGGATACAACCGCTATAAATCGGGCGTGGTGGCGCACGCCTGTAATCCCAGTACTTGGGAGGCTGAGACAGGAGGGTTTGCGGGTTTGAGGCCAGCCTCAGCAATTAATGAGGCCCTGAGCAACTTAGTGAGACCCTGTTTCAAAACAAACAAAATAAAAAAGTGCTACAGGTGTGGCTCGGAGGTAGAATGCCCCTGGGTTCAATCCCTAGTACCGCAAAAAGGAAAAAAAAAATCACACACACACACACACACGAAACAACAACAAACAAACCTGCTACACACATAGTTGATATCTTCCTCTGAGAGGACAACCACATATCCAATTATCTAGGTTAAGTCTGAAAGAGTAAGTTGAAAGAACAGAACAGTGAGGGCCAGGGGGAGAAATCATACTCTCCCTCCTAATAGTTCCTTCTAAAGGGAGGGATTACTTCAATAGAGCTCTTGCCGGAACTAACCTGGGTCCCTTGACACCTAATCCCTTCTGCGGGCAGTGTTACCAACGACCTAGCTGCCTTCCACTAGGCCCAATCGCATAAAGCGTCCACCGCCTCTGAACACTGGTTTCCCACACTAGGACCAAGCTTCCCACACAAGAACTTCCAAACCACAGAAGACATTACAGGTATCTTATTAAAATTTAGAAGAACTCAATGTTGCCTTCCCTCTGTTACTGTTTCCAAGAGGGTAACATTCGGCTCTTCATGTTGTTGTTTTATAGAGAAACACTTGTATGTGGGGAGGTCTCTGGTGGTTCAGTGTTCTCTCTCTGCTTTATTCTAATTTTCATATTAAGTATTAGGAAGCCCTGCTGACTTTTATCAGCCTTATCAGTAATACAGGTGATGTTTTACTTCCCTCATCCCTACTATATTTTTTTTGTTTGTTTTTCAATAGGTTCAAAGAAAGGGTATGGAAAAGAAGTTATAGTTTTTGGGCAAACTCCTGACAATTGCTATATATATATATATATATATATATATATATATATATATTTAGAGAGAGAGAGAGAGGGCGAGTACTTATGATATACTAAACACTTTGCATACTAATAATTCTTCAGTAAGGAGGAAGTAAATTGTGATATAAATGCCATCATTATTTTACCATTACCATTTTACAGATGAGGGAATTGTCATTTAGAGGAAGTGACATGCCTCAGTCCCCCTGCTGGCAAATGGTGGTGGTGGCACTCACCGTGGGGCCATCTGACCCCATAGATCTTGTACTTGTTTCTACCGCTCTCTTTGTCCAAATTTCCTACTAGAGAACAGAAAGACATTTTGTTCTAAAGTCAGATGATAATTTTTCTCTCCATGTGTCATCTCCTAGACACAGTGGGCGTTCAGGCCCCCAAACATCAGGCATCTATCTCTGCCCTGTGGCTTTCTCGAGTACTGGTACCTGCAGCATTTTTTTTTTTTTTTGGCACAATGCTGGTGGCTCTACCATGCTGAGTTCTCAGCCACAGTCCCTCTCCCACAGCTGTATTAGGCATTCCAGTGGAGATTCTCTGTGGTGGCTCTGCCTCTGGGGTGGGTTTCTTTTCTTTTTTTTCTTTTTTTTTTTTGCCATACTGGGGGTTGAACCCACGGGCATTCTACTTCTGATCTACACCCTCAGCCCTATTTTATTCTTTATTTTGAAACAGGGTCTTGCTAAGTTGCAGAGGGCCTCACTAAGTAGCTGAGGCTGGCCGTGAACCTGCTTTATTTTGAAACTGGGTCTCACGAAGTTGCCGAGGGATAAGTAGATAAGTATTAAGTAGATAAGGCTGGACGCGAACCCGGATCCTCCTGTCTTAGCCTCTCAAGTACTGGGATTACAAGCATGTGCCACCATGCCCGGCCCAGTCCTATTTTTTATTCTTTATTTTGAAACAGGGTCTCACTAAGTTGCGGAGGGCCTCACTAAGTAACTGAGGCTGGCTGCAAACCCAGATCCTCCAGTCTCAGCCTCCCAAGTACTGGGATTACAAGCGTGCGCCACTATGCCCAGCCTGGGGTGGATTTCTGCCTACGCTCCTGGGCAGTTTGATATATCCTTTGAAATGTAGGCAGGGGAAGCCATATAGCTTTTACAGTCTGTGCAACTACATAATTAGCCATGCGTGGGTGTGGACACCGCCAAGGCTTGCTGCTTGCCTGCTCTGGGGTGGTGGTCCTAGCCCCACCTGGGGCCATTTCAGCCATGGCTATGGTGGCTACTGGGATACAGGGAGCAGAGACTCAATGTGGCTCGGCATTGCGCCTGTAGAGAGTGGCATGGGTCTGTCCCTTGAAAACATTCTGCCCGCCTGGGCTTCTGGGCCTGTGATAAGAGACATGGCCGTAAATATTTCTGAAATGCCTTCTGGGCATTTTTCCCATTGTACAGATGAATGGGACCTGGCTTCCTTCCATCCATGTTAATCTCTTTAGCAAACAGTTGCTTGGCCTTACTCTTGCATGGTGTTTGTCTTTATTTACGAATTTTTATATTCTACTTTTATTAATTGTCTTGAAAACACCCTTTTCCTCCCATATCTTAGTAGATGAAGTTAAAAGTGACCAGGCAACTCCTTCCATATTCTGCTTAGAAATTTCTTCCACTAGAAATTCCTAGTTCACCTCTCTGAAGTTCTGCCTTCCACAAAGTTCTAGGGTCTAGACATGATGTGCTCAAGGTCCTTGCAACTGTATAGCAACAATACCCTCTACTCCAGTTCCCAGTAAGACCTTGCTCATTTCCATCTGAGACTTCTTCAGAATAGCTTGTTCTCTTCATGTTTCTATTGGCATTTGGGTCACAACTGCTTATGTAATCTCCTAAAAGTTTCAGATTTACCCTAGTCTTTTTTCCTATAAGGACTGAACTCAGGGGCATTCTACCTCTGAGCTACACCCCCAGCTCTATCCCTCCCTCCCTCCCTCCCTCCCTCCC
>PVJS01056233.1:0-12412 GCA_004027185.1 Glis glis | reverse complement strand
GCCTCCCAAAGTACTGGGATTACAAGCGTGCGCCACCACGCCCAGCTGAAATTTTTAAAAACAATATAAATTTTCTCCCTTAAAATATTCTAGAAAGCCGCCGGGCGTGGTGGCGCACGCTTGTAATCCCAGTACTTGGGAGGCGGAGACCGGAGGATCTGGGTTCATGGCCAGCCTCAGCTACTTAGTGAGGCCCTCCGCAACTTCGTGAGACCCAGTTTCAAAATAAAATATAAAAAATAGGGCTGGTGGTGTAGCTCGGAGGTAAAATGCCCGTGGATTCAATCCCCGGTACCGCAAAAAAAAAAAAAAAAGTCCAGTAAAGCCAGGCATGGTGGCACACACCTGTAATCCCAGTACTTGGGAGGCTGAGACAGAAGGATTGCAGGTTTGAGACCAGCCTCAGCAACTTAGCAAGACTTGTAGCAACCTAGTGAGACCCTGATTCAAAACAAAAAATTAAATGGGGCTGGGGGTGTAGCTCAGATTGCCCCTGGATTCAATCCCCAGAAACACACACACACACACACACACACACACACACACACAAATCTAGTAAATTCACTCAGTTGGTTCTGAGGTTTTTCTTGCACCTAGCACTCACATCCAACTTTTGCTTTTCCTGGTTTAATTTCATTATGCAAACACTTTTTTTTTAATTCATTTAGCTTTTATGTAACTCCTATGTTGTGGAGACAAAGATGACCTCCCTTTGGTAGTCCATGGTCCAACAGGGAACACCTGAAACAGTTACAATTCAGTGTGGCCCAGTGAGAGAGTTAAGTTCCAAGGACTACCTCACCAACTTGAGGCATCAGAGAGTTTCCAACAGGAAGTGACCTTTGAACTGAAACTTGAAAGTTGCATGGAACTAAGCTGGGAAAGTAGAAAGAGCACAGCATGCACTGTGACATGGAAGCAAGAAACATTCCATCATGTTCCAGGAACTACAAGCAACTCACTCCGTGTTCCTGGAGCAGGAACTTTGGGGAAGGAGCTGGAGAGGTGGGCAGGTCCCCAGGCAGGAAAGGGAGCATGTATCTTATTAGGGCACCTGGACTTTATACTCCAGGCCATGGGAATCCACCATAGCATTTTGTGGGAGTTGTTAATAGTTAATCTCCTAAAACATGTGAATTGAAAAATTTTATGTAAATTACTTTCCATTTTTACACTACTAGCAGTTGGAAGAGACATATCATAAACACAAACTTCAAAGGATTTACAATCTGGCATTCTTTTAATTGTGTTTATTCCAAACACTTTCCACATCAAAATGGATGTTTAAAATGAATAAATTTGATATAGTGAAGTAGTCCATCTTTGGTCCTGATGTTTATTAAATAGAAAGATTCAAAAATCATCCAATTATTCTTGGAAAATGTGCATGAATGTGTGGTATTTGGAACTCTATTTTAGAACCCAAATGTCATAGACATCTGGACACAAAAATTATGCAAGAGAGACCTTTAGAAATGTGTTACTAATTATTGACTCTTCCCTGCAGCAGCACAACTGAGCCTTTGTTACAGGCACTGTGTGCAGCACTGCTGCAGGCTGTGGCTTTTTTCACTTATGGTTTATTTTCATAAGATATTCTTCATTACTAGCATCACAAAGCACTTCTTAGAGTTAATAGGAAAGCTAGTAAGCTTCACAAATAAATGAATTATGTTAGCAGTGATGAATGGACAAAACAATAGCTCAGAAGAAAATTGTCTAAGCAAGAGGAGAAATGTGATCAAGCTAGATGAAGCATTAGGGAAAGAATGCAGGGCCAGGAGCTGGGATGGAGAGGCCCTGTGAAGTGAGGGGTAGAACTAGGTTCTAGTCTAGGCTTTTCACTTTCCAAATATGCTGTTTGTACGCTGTTATTTTTAATCTGTAAGATAAAAGGGCACACTTTATAGTCTTTAAATCTAAAATATAGGTTATAAGAGTTTAAAACCTCATGAGTTCTGTTTATAGCAGCACAACTCACAATAGCCAAACTATGGAACCAACCTAGGTGTCCATCGACAGATGGATGGATAAAGAAAATATGGTATATACACACAATGAAGTTTTACTCAGCCATAAAGAACAAAGTTATATTATTTTCAGGAAGATGGATAAAACTGGAGAACATCAGTCTAAATGAGATCAGCCACTCAGAAAATCAAGGGTTGTATGTTTTTTTTCATATGTGGAAGCTAGAGAGAAAAAAGAAAAGGGACCTCAGGAAAATTAGGAGAGAGACCAGTAGATTAGTGGAAGGAGATGGAGGGGGGAAAAGGGAGATATGAGGAAGGTAACAAATAATGTTATGTGCATATATGAATGTATCACTATGAATCTCACCATCATGTACAATTGCAATGCAGCAATTAAAAATATATTATGAAGCCGGGCATGGTGGCGTACACTTGTAATCCTAGTACTTGGGAGGCTGAGACAGGAAGATCACGGGTTCGAAGCCAGCCTTAGCTACTTAGTGAGGCACTCCACAGCTTAGTGAGAGCCTGTTTCAAAATAAAGAATAAAAAATAGGGATGGGAGTGTAGCTCGGAGGTAGAATGTCCCTGGGTTCAATCCCCAGTACTGAATATATATATATATATATATATATATATATATATATATATATATATATTATGAATGTGTGGTGGAGCACTCCTGTAATCCCAGTACTTGGGAAGCTGAGACAGGAAGATCACAGGTTCAAGACTAGCTTCAGCAACTTAGAGAGAGTCTCAGCAACCTAGCGAGACCCTGTTTCAAAACAAAATTAAAAAAAGGGCTGGGGGTATAGCTTGGATGTAGAATACCTCTGGGTTCAATGCCCTGTAACACACACATACTATATCTATATATCTATATCTATCTATATCTATAAATATATATAATTTCTTGAGTTCAACTAATATTGAATAACTACTATATGTACCAGGAAGAGTTCCAAGTGATAATGTCTAAGAATAAGGCAAGATTCCTATTTTAAAGCCAAATTCTAGCGGGAAGGGAAGATGAACAGGGATAGGTATAAATAGATAAAATACTTGTAGTTAGTTGCACATGGAAGGAACTAAGATGAGATCATATTCTAGAAAGGGACTGGGTGGTCTGGGAGCAGCAAGATACAGGTAAGGAGAGAATGCTGAGACCTGACAAAAAGAAGTCTCCCGATTTGGCAAACCTGGGAGTCAGGCATTCTTGATGGAGGTTACAAATGCCAAAGACCTTGAAAGGACCCAGCGAGGCTTCCGTGAGTACCAGAGAGCCAGTGCAGGCTGGCCTGCAGAAGTGAGTGGAAGAACGACAAGGAAGAGGTGATCTAGGTCATGTAGATCCTCGTAGACTGTGATAAGAAGTTTGAATTGTATCCCAAGTGCAATAGGCAGCACTTTGAGGAATTTAAGCTGGAAAGTGACATAGTCTAATTTATTTTAAAATATCATGCTGGCTATTGCATAGAGACTTGATTATAGATGGTTGAGTGGAAGCAAAGAGATCAGTTTCAGAGGCCATTGTAAAATGCAGGTAAGAGACCGTGGTATCTTACAATTTTTTTGTGTGTGTGTGTGTGGTACCAGGGATTGAACCCAGGGGCGTTCTACCTCCGTGCTACACCTCCGGCCCTATTTTTTATACTTTATTTTGAAACTGGGTCTCACGAAGTTGCAGAGGGCCTCACTAAGTAGAGAGAGAGAGAGAGAGACAGGGAGAGAGAGAGAGAGAGAGAGAGAGAGAGAGAGCGCTGAGGCTGGCCACGAACCCGGATCCTCCGGTCTCCGCCTCCCAAAGTACTGGGATTACAAGCGTGTGCCACCACACCCGGCCCCCTTTTTTTTTTTTAGTATTGAACCCAGGGGCATTTTACCTCTGAGCTACACCCCCCAGTCCTTTTTAAATTTTTTGTTTTTGAAACAGGGTCTCACTAGGTTGATGAGAGCTCTCTACAACCATGGTATCTTGAACTAAGATGTTACAAATGGACAGGAACAAGCCCCAAACCAAGGAATGAATTATTGGTCTAAATCCTTGTATTTATTTATTTATTTATTTATTTATTTTTTTTGCGGTGCTGGGGATTGAACCCAGGGGCGTTCTACCTCCGCGCTACACCCCCCGCCCTATTTTTTATCCTTTATTTTGAAACTGGGTCTCACGAAGTTGTGGAGGGCCTCACTAAGTAGAGAGAGAGAGAGACAGAGAGAGAGAGAGAGAGAGCTGAGGCTGGCTGCGAACCCGGATCCTCCGGTCTCCGCCTCCCAAAGTACTGGGATTACAAGCGTGCGCCACCACGCCCGGCTAAATCCTTGTATTTAAATGTCTTCAAAGTAAGTGTATTGTTTTAGAAGCTGACTTAGATTAACTTTGTGTGCACACATGCGCGCGTGCGCGCAGATTAACTTTGTGTGCACGCATGCGCGCGCGCGCGTATATGTGTGTGTGTGTGTGTGTGTGTGTGTGTGTGTTACTAAGGATGGAACCCAGGGCATTCTACCTCTGAACTACACCCCCAGCCCTGGTTGTTGTTTTTTTTTTTGAAATAGGGTCTTGCTAAGTTGATGAGAACCTCACTAAGTTGCTGAGACTGTCCTCAAACCTGTGATCCTCCTGTCCCAGCCTCCCAGTACTGGGATTAGAGGCATGTGCCACCACACCTGACTAGATTAATTTATTATTTGGTAGCTTTGATTTAAATTGAATGAAAAATGAAGGAGATCAGCCAAGAAAAGAGTAATGCCAAGTAAATGCCATTTTCTCTGAAAACTTTTGTACTGAATTTGGTACCATGCATATTTGGTTTGCACTTGTGGTTGCAAATAAGGAGAAAGAATATATTTAGAAGGAGATCTTTAGAGCCAGGTGTGGTGGTGCACACTTGTAATCCCAGTACTTGGGAGGCTGAGACAGGAAGATCACAGGTTTGCGGCCAGTCTCAGCTACTTAGTGAGGCCCTCTGCAACTTAGTGAGACACTGTTTCAAAATAAAGAATAAAAAATAGGGCTGGGGGTGTAGCTTGGAGGTAGAATACCCCTGGGTTCAATCCCCACTACTGCAAAAAAAAAAAAATGCAAAATATATCTATTTCTACTGTTTTTTTCATTAAATCTTTAAAATAATATAGGAAAAAATACTTTTTCTAATAACATAAAATCAAGATATGTACCCAATTTAGAGAGTGAAGCCATAAAAAGGTATTATAACTATTTGTTTCTTTTCTTTTTTTTTGTGGTACTGGGGATTGAACCCAGGGGCATTCTACCTCTGAGCTCCACCCCCAGCCCAATTTTTTATTCTTTATTTTGAAACAGGGTCTCACTAAGTTGCGGAGGACATTACAAGTTGCTGAGGCTGGCTGCGAATCTGCCATCCTCCTGTCTCAGCCTCCCAAGTACTGGGATTACAAGCATGCATGCACCACTACGCATGGCACCTGTTTCTTTTTCTTTCCTTCCTTCCTTCTTTCTTTCTTTGTTTCTCTCTCTCTCTCTCTCTCTCTCTTTCTTTCTTTTTTTCTTTTGTGTGTGTGTGTGTGGGGGGGGTCCCGGGGATTGAACCCAGGGTCATTCTACCTCCAAGCTATATTTCCAGTCCTATTTTATTTTTTATTTTGAAATAAGGTCTCACTAAGCTCCTGAAGATGGCCTCAAACCTGTGATCCTCCTGTCTCGGCCTCCCAGGTACTGGGATTTCAGGCATGCACCACCATGTCCAGCTTATAACTACATGTTTCTAATGTAAAGATATTAGCATGATATATTAATATATTTAATATAAATATAACCACTAAATTTTAAAAGTTTAATTTATATACTGCTTATTTAAAACTCTGGCATCATTTTTCCATGGAGACAATATAACCATTCAGGCCAGCCACAAATATCTTTTTAATCATTATACAGTCAAAAAATAGTAATATCATAAATTCAGGTTACAGGAAGATTACAGGTCCCCTTATGGAAGAGGAAGGTAAAGGAGAAAAATATTTCCACACTCTCTGGGTATAGGCATAACCCTGGAAAATTATATATTTTACAATATAATATTTTGTGGACGCTGCCATCTCCTTTTCTGCAACTCCCTGTCCTGAAAGTTCTGTGTTCTCAGGTTACTTGGGCACCACTAGTTTATTGAACCCAATTTCACATACTCCTCAAATTGTTCTTTACCTCCAGATTACTTTCCTCCTCCCCTTGCCAAAATTATTCTGTTTCTTTCAGTGTTATTTAAAAGTTAGGAAGGCCTAGCTGGGCATGGTGGTGCAGGCTTGTAATCCCAGTACTTGAGAGGCTGAGACAGGAGGGTCGCAGGTTCACAGCCAGCCTCAGCTACTTGGTGAGACCCTCTGCAACTTAGTGAGACCCTGTTTCAAAATAAAAAATAAAAACTAGGGCTGGGGGTATAGCTTGGAGGTAGAATGCCCCTGGGTTCAATCCCTAGTACTACAAAATAAATAAATTAGTAAATTAATTTAATTAAAGTTAGGGTTGACTAAACTAAAAATTAATCTATAAATGGCTATAAGTAAATAATAAGTAGCCGGGTGTGGTGGCACATGCTTGTGATCTCAGTACTTAGGAGGCTGAAGCAGGAGGATTACAAGTTTGAGACCAGCCTCAGCAACTTGTGAGGCCCTCTGCAACTTAGTGAGAGCCTGTTTCCAAATAAAAAATAAAATAGGGCTGGGGGTGTAGCTCGGAGGTAGAATGTCCCTGGGTTCAATCCCTAGTACCACACACAAAATAGTAATAAGTAATCTATAAATAAGTAAACTTCAGAAATGCGTGCATCTTAAAAAGAGCTGCTTATTAACCCAAATGAAGTCCTACTGAGTGTAAACTCAGGTTAAGTAATAAAGTACAAGAAGTTCACAGTGTTATATTGGATATATAGAGGATATATTGAAGGAAAAGAGAATGGAGGTGCATTATTTTTCCAATTTTCTTTTTCTTTTTCTTTTTCTTTTTGGTACTGGGGATTGAACCCAGGGGCATTCTACTTCCAAACTACACCCCCCAGCCCAATTTTATTTCTTATTTGGAAACAGTGTCTCACTAGGTTGCTGGGGGCCTTTCTAAGCTGCCGAGGCTGGCTTTGAACCTGCGATCCTCCTGCCGCAGCCTCCCAAGTACTGGGATTACAAGCGTGCACCACCATGCCCAGCTCCAATATTCTTTACTTCCAGATCCTCCGATTGTATAATGGTTCCATGAACAAATTCCTTTATGCATTCTACTCCAGTTAATCTTCATTCCAATTCTGAGTGGATATCACCTTCTGTTTACAGAAGAAACTGAAATCACTCTACTCTTCTCAGACTGTTTTTTAGTTAAAATCCCTTAGGTTTAGGACCCACCATCCCCTTAGGCTTTGCCTCTGGTGAGCTTCGGTACAGTCCCAATCCTTCACCTCATCTAGAGTCACCTTTCCTCCACTGTTCAAAAAACCTTTGAAAGCTTTCACTTTTCTGTAGAGTTTTCCTCAGCTCTTCAGAGAACTATAATCCTTTACAAGACGTCACTCTGGACCTGGGAACCAACGCTTATGGCTGTACTTCCAGTTCTCTGAGATAGAGTAGAAAAGCTAAGAGTTCTAGCACCAGTTTTGCATCAGCTCAAGTTATTTCCATTTTCTGTGTCTCTGTCTAGGACTGGAAGGTGGCAATGTGTGTGTGTGTGTGTGTGTGTGTGTGTGTGTGTGTGTGTGTGTGTATGTGTGTACAGAGAGGTGCAAGAGGCATATTATACCAGCCTCGTCTTCTCCACAGAACTGGTGCCCTGGTCAAATAAGATAATGTATGTGTAAACACTGAATGAACACCAAACATTGTAACTCTAAAACACAACACTGTTAAGCTCCTGCTGTGCCCTGCGCTTTACATGATTTTATATCATTCAAGAAACAATACGGTAAATGTTATTAACCCAATTTTACAGATGAGGAAATGGAGGCTTACCTTATAAATGCCAAGGTCCAAAGGACACGGTCACATGGCTGGTCACATGGGGAGTCGCTGCTGGAGCCAGGGTACGAGCCCAGCCCTGGCTGACCTCACGGCCATTCTTTCCCCACTGCAGTAAGAATGGCCATGTGGCACATGCAGGGTATATTATCTGCCTTGCTGTTGTTATTAACCCTAAAGCCACTTAGCTCTAGTATAGACATTCTAAATCTAATTTACTAATTTCAGAGTGACTTATTTTGCTTATGTTGTTGTCCTTATGTTATTTACCAGTGTATTCTGTAAAACTGTAAAGGTCTTGAAGATAAGACCCGCTTCCTGCAGTGTTCTCTGCCTGCTTCCTAGCACAGTCTTCCTGAGTACTGTATCACAAGAAGGAGGAAAAATCAGGAATCCACGTGAGGGTTTGAGTAAATCTGTTGAAAAGTGTTCACAAAACAAATGATACAGGAACAACTGAGTTTAACTTAATGTTTCTAAGTGGCCAGTTGCGGTCTAGTTAAGCACCAGAACGTACTAATATTTCACCTCAGTCTCCAGGTAGCTGGGATTACAGGCGCTCACCACTGTAAAGATGATTTTAAAAGTTTTATGTGGGTAGAAAAACTTGTGAATCATGTATTGAAAGAGGCTTAGCTTTTTTGTATTATATAATAATTAGAATGACATTTAAGAAATGTGCCCCAAACTCAGCAGCCAAGATTAAAAACTTAAAAAATACATTAAATAATTTCTTTTTAGGAGCTGAAATTGGGTTATATCCGTATAGTGAGTCAAGATCAACTATTTTTTGAATATACTTTTTTTGTGGTACTGGGGATTGAACCCAGGGACATTCTACCTTCAAGCTATACCCCCAGCCCTATTTTTTATTCTTTATTTTGAAACAGGGTCTCACTAAGTTGCCGAGGGCCTCACTAAGTAGCTGAGGCTGGCTGCAAACCCGGATCCTCCTTTCTCAGCCTCCGAAGTACTGGGATTACAAGTGTGCACCACCATGCCCGGCTTGAATATACTTTTATTGGTGCATTGTAACCATACATCATATCGAGGTTTAGTGTGATAGAAACATCCATGCACACAGCTAGTCTTTTCTCTCTATTACATGGCATGAAAGATGACACAGACAATGCACAAGTCATGCCCTTCACGGCCATGAATAACTGTGGTCAAGCTTTGACAAGAAGTCAGGCATCCCACGGGTAGAATTTTTTTTCAAAAACAAAGTCAACTCCTGAGCCACCCATAGGCTGCACCCACACTCTCTTCTGAGCCTCTGCAATTATGGGAAAACATTGGCAAAGATGATATAAGCCGAGCCTCTTTTCCCAACCTCCGGCAGTGAGTAATTCTTCTATCTACTATAACCTTATGAAGGTCACCTCCCATCTTCAGAAGCTTTTGAGTCACAGCAGAAAGGTAAGTGTTTTGAAGGATCAGTATGAGAAGGATTGAGCTCATCATGTCTAATTTTCCCTCTTCCTTTAAAAAAAATATCTCGGGACAGTAGTTGTCAAGACCATTATGTTCAAGAATAGTCAGTCTCTAAGGAATTACTGTTAGGTACTCCCAGAATGTTATTATTTAAGTAGAAAATCAGAAAGGATAAAACCATGGAGGAGGGGACTTGTCTCCTAAAGATGAGACACATGGAAACTGGATACCCAAGAAAACTGCAAGGATTCCAATTTGCTGGGGTAACTGCCTTGTTGCCTGGCCTTGTTGTAAGGTGAGCAAGAGGAAGTAAAAGTCTTAACAGGAATAACGAGGCCAGGCCAGGACCAAAGTCCAGGTGGTGCAAGTGGTTAGAAAAGTCAAGGGTGTAACGAGGTGAGTCTGAGGTCACTGTTTATTATGTTATTTATGATATTTATTATTATATTTGAGTAAAACAAAACAAAACAAAAATTGTTAATGGAATTAGTAAAACAATTTGGTAGTTCAGGAAAAAGCATCCTTGGCCCTGGCAGGCACGGTGTGCAGGTCCTGGAGAGCAAGTGTGCTCTGTTACAGTGAGGACTGAAAGAGTTCACCTCATAAGACTAGGTTCACACTTAGAAAGTAGCTCTCTGAGCCGGGCATGGTGGCGCACGCTTGTAATCCCAGTACTTGGGAGGCTGAAACAGGAGGATCACAGGTTCGCGGCCAGCCTCAGCTACTTAGTGAGGCCCTCCACAACTTAGTGAGACCCTGTTTCAAAATAAAGAATAAAAAATAGGGCCGGGGGTGTAGCTCGGAGGTAGAATGCCCCTGGGTTCAATTCCCGGTACTGCAAAAAAAAAAAAGTAGCCCTCTGACTTCCTTCCTTCCTTCCTTCCTTCCTTCCTTCCTTCCTTCCTTCCATCCTTCCTTCCTTCCTTTCTTTTTCTTTCTTCTTTTCCAGTACTAGGGATTGAACCCAGGTGCATTCTACCTCTAAGCTACACCCCTGGCCCTATTTTTTATTTTGAAACAGTGTCTCACTAAGTTGTGGAGGGCCTCACTAAGTAGCTGAGGCTGGCCGAGAACCTGTGATCCTCCTGTCTCAGCCTCCCAAGTACTGGGATTACAAGTGTGCACCAGCACGCCCAGCTGGCCCTCTGATTTCTAACTACCTCCTGCCTAGGCAAGAGTGGATAGGACTAGAAAGGTCTTCATTTTTTATCACGGATTAATATATTGGCATTTTGCTTAATAACTCAAGCTTTTATACTTTGACTACTGAGATTGTTGTGCCTAATCATCTGGTTAGTTCAGATGTATCTTGAACATCAAATTTCTTGGACACACCTAGACATATGGACTAGGCACACACTAAATGTGTAGTCGGCAGGATAAGGCAAAACAAGATGGTCAGCTGGCTTTTCTCTGATTCCTTTATGTTATATTGATATAATTCCAACAGTGGGAAGAAGATTTCTGTGGTAGTCGAACCACTTTTTTTCTCTTCCTGCATAACTAAAGACAAGGAATGAGCACATGCTCCAGGAGACAGGTGGCACAGCTGTGTCAATCCACTTCAGACACCTGGCTCTTGAGAACATTTGCATGAGAGAGAGATTTTTCAAGCTGTATCCATGCTATCACTTAACATAGCTAAAGACTCTTATGGAGTGTTGATGAATGCAATCATTACTTAAATTACCTGTGCCTATTTTGTGTCAGGCATTGTGCGGAAATGCCTGGAAATCCAAACTTAACAAGACCTACAAGTAAATAACTAAAATAATTGTGTGATGGATTACGACATTGCATACAAGGCACAGTGATGGCAAGAGATGGAGAAATTCCTGCTCATGGGGCCAGGAGGGCTGGTGGAGGCTGCGGCCTTTGAGCTTGGTTTTGAAGGAAATACAATGTATTTCCCTCTCGGCTTAGGAGGAGGAAGGGAATTCCAGGCATAGGAACTGGCTGGAAAGCAAAGCCTGGAAGGTTTGAAACAAATTGGCTTGTGTAGCAAATTGCTATAATATTGATTGAGGTAGGAGGGATGCCTGCTCAAGACTTAATCAGGTAGGTGTTAAAGATGTTTAAAATAGAGAAGCAATGTGATATTAAGAGAAGTCTTTATAGTTGTCATGACAATGAGGCAAAAGAAAGCAAGAGAAAGGAAGTCCAATTAAAAGCCTAGATACTAAATTAAGGCAGTTGTAATGAGAGTGGAAAGGAAAAGACAGGTTTGAGAATGGTTTGGCAGCTAGAATCAGTAGGGCTTGGTGACAGATTGTGTTTGGGGGCGAGAGAAGGAAGAACTAGCATAACTCCCAAATTACTGGCTTTGGAACATAGGGATCTTTTACTAAATCTCTCCCTAAACCATTATACGTTATGCACTGTGAGATTAAAGATGTGCCTGCCTTGTGAAACATCATCCACTTCCGACTAAGGGGATCCCTAGATTAGAAATCAGCCCCCATCCACCCCCAGCCTTGCCTTTCTTGCCCATTTTGTGCTTTTCACCAGAAGCTGAGAGATCTGGCTTCAGGCAAAAAAAAAAAAAAAAAAAAAATCATATATATGATTCATATATATATCAGGCCTATTGTCCTAGACAAAGAAATACAAAGGCCAGAAGATACAATTAAACACATTTGGAATGCTTAGAATAAGGTGTCCAGGGCTTTATCTCAGATTGGAGCTGCTCTGTGTGTGCAGCTTTGCCTGGTTTTCATTAAGCAAAGAAACAGGCTTTCCATAGCAAAAACCGGGAAAGCTTATTTAGTTACAGGGTAATCAGAAACTGGTGCTTGAAAATTTAGATGTGTGTTAGCAAAATTACATCTTTTTTTTTTTTTTTTTTGCGGTACCAGGGGTTGAACGCAGGGGCGTTCTACCTCCGCGCTACGCCCCCGGCCCTATTTTTTATACTTTATTTTTGAAACCGGGTCTCACGAAGTTGCAGAGGGCCTCACTAAGGAGACAGAGAGAGAGAGAGAGAGAGAGAGAGAGAGAGAGCGAGAGCTGAGGCTGGCCACGAACCC
>PVJS01056232.1:0-12412 GCA_004027185.1 Glis glis | reverse complement strand
GGGGCGTTCTACCTCCAAGCTACACCCCCAGTTCTATTTTATTTTTATTTATTTATTTTGCGGTACCGGGGATTGAACCCAGGGGCATTCAACCTCCGAGCTACACCCCCGGCCCTATTTTTTATTCTTTATTTTGAAACCGGGTCTCACGAAGTTGCGGAGGGCCTCACTAAGTAGCTGAGGCTGGCCGCAAACCCAGATCCTCTGGCCTCAGCCTCCCAAGTACTGGGATTACAAGCGTGCTCCACCACGCCCGGCCTGGTACCGGGGATTGAACCCAGGGGCATTCTACCTCCAAGCTACACCCCCAGCCCTATTGTTTATTTTTTTATATCGAAACAGGGTCTCACTAAGTTGCAGAGGGACTTGCTAAGTAGCTGAGGCTGGCCGCAAACCTGCGATCCTCCGGTCTCAGCCTCCCAAGTATTGGGATTATAAGCTTGCGCCACCATGCCCAGCCATGCTTATATTTTCTTTTTCTTTTCTTTTTTTTTTTTTTTTTGTGGTACTGGGGATGGAACCCAGGGGCATTCTGTCTCTGAGCTATATCCCCAGCCCTATTTTTTATTCTTTATTTTGAAACAGGGCCTCACTAAGTTGCGGAGGGCCTCACTAAGTAGCTGAGGTTGGCCACTAACCTGCGATCCTCCGGTCTCAGCCTCCCAAGTACTGGGATTACAAGTGTGCGCCACCACGCCCAGAGTATGCTTCTATTTTCTATGCCAATTAGACCCCAGCTGAGCAGCCTATCTAGGTCTTGGTCCTTTCCCTTAAGAATCCAGGTTGGCACAGGCCTGTAATCCCAGTACTTTGGGAGGCGGATACCGGAGGATCCGGGTTCGCGGACAGCCTCAGCTCTCTCTCTCTCTCTCTCTCCTTAGTGAGAGCCTCTGCAACTTCGTGAGACCCGGTTTCAAAAAAATAAAGTATAAAAAATAGGGCCAGGGGTGTAGTGCAGAGGTAGAACGCCCCTGGGTTCAATCCCCGGTACCACAAAAAAAAAAAAAAAAAAAAAGAATCCAGGTTGGCGCACGCCTGTAATCCCAATACTTGGGAGGCTGAGACAGGAAGATCACAGGTTCTAGGCCAACTTCGGCAACTTAGTGAGACCCTGTTTCAAAACAAAAAATAAAAAGGACTGAGGGTAGAATGTCCTTGGGTTCAATCCCCAGTACCACACCCTCGCCCCCCCACACACAAGAATTCAGGGTGAGGATGATTAGGGTGCCGGACCTCAAGTGCCCCAAGGACGCAGCCCCTCTTTCCTGTCCCCACAGGCGACAGACAGTTCCAGTCTCCGCTGCGCTGGGAGGTGGTCGGCAAGAACCTCTTGGCCATGATGGTGCAGGGGCCGCTCTTCCTCCTGGTCACGCTCCTGCTGCAGCACCGTAACCGCCTCCTGCCACAGTTAGTGGGGACCCGGGGCGGGGGGTGGCAGGGGCCGAGGACCTGCCTTGGGCCCACTCATGTCTCTGTCCTCAGACCCAAGCCGAGGCTGCTGCCACCCCTGGAGGAGGAGGATGAGGACGTGGCCCGTGAGCGGGAGCGGGTGACCAAAGGGGCCACCGAGGGGGATGTGCTGGTGCTCAGAGACTTGACCAAGGTAGGTGTGGTTGTAGAGAGTGCTGGGTGGGGCTCCCCCTGCCCACCCCCCTTTCTCAGGGACCCGCCTCCCTCCCAGGTATACCACGGACAGAGGATGCCAGCTGTGGATCGCCTGTGCCTGGGGATCCCGCCTGGCGAGGTAAGTCCCACCACCCTCCACTGAGCACCTTCTATCAACCAGCTGCCCTTTTTTGAGCAACTACTATATACCTACTGCCTTTTATTGAGCAACTACTGGGTGCCAGTATTTGAGCTATTTTAAGCCACCAGATGCACATTAATCACCTACTACATGCTTACATTTCTTGAGCACGAAAGGTGTGTTGAATACCACTTTTTCTTTTTGCAGTACTGGGGACTGAACCCAGGGCATTCTACTTCCCAGCTACACCTCCCAGCCCTATTTTTTATTTTTGATTTTGAAACAGGGTCTCACTAAGGTGCACAGGGTCTCACCAAGTAGCTGAGGCTGGCTGCAGACCTGCGATCCTCCTGTCTCAGCCTCCCATGTATTGGGATTACAAGCATGCGCCACCACGCCCGGTTGAATACCACCTTTTAACAAAAACAAACAGCCTTTACTGAGCCCCTATCATATACATGTCTGTATCAGGCAGTTGCTCACAGTCAAAACTTAGGTTCCCGCTTTGCACCAATTTACATTTAAACGCCTGCATGCCAACTCATTTGCTGTGTGCCATTTACTGGACACATACTAGGGGTCAGTACAGATCTGGAAACATATGTTGTTAGTGTGAATTGCAAAATCTCTTTACCAAGCACCTACTGTATGCACTCAGCCTAAGTACCCACTGTGCGGCAGCAAACATTTAGGAATTTCAGGTACCCATACTTGTTGAGCATTTGTTGTGTATGCCTTACTGAATACTTACTGTGGGCCAGAACTTATTAAAGACCCAAAACTGTCAGGCATGGTGGCACACACCTGTAATCCCAGTACTTGGGAGGCCGAGAAGAAAAATCTCAGGTTCGAGGCCAGCCTCAACAACAGAGTGACACCCTCAGCAACTTACTGAGACCCTGTTTTCAAAATAAATAAATAAAAAGGGCTGAGAGTGCAGGTCAGAGGTAGAATGCCTCTGGGTTCAATCCCCAGTACCAAACCCCATACCAAACACCCCCCAAAGCATACCCTGTTAAAGGACAGCCAAATGCTTCCCCACACCCCCCCCAACATCCGTCCCTGGGCTCGGCCTTGCCCACAGCCCTCCATGCGGGAACTCAGAACCCCAGGACCCACTGTGAAAGAGTGGTGCTGGCGCTGAACAGTGCCCGAGGCCTCCCTGATCGCCATCTGTGTACGTCCCTGCAGTGTTTCGGGCTGCTGGGCGTCAACGGAGCAGGGAAAACGTCCACGTTTCGCATGGTGACCGGAGATACGCTGCCCAGCAGGGGCGAGGCCGTGCTGGCAGGCCACAGGTGAGGGGGCTCCAGGTGGGGCCGGTGGACTGAAGCCTTTGTATGGCCAGCAACTAGCCAGTTCTCTGAACCTCTTGGCCCCCATCCCCCAGCGTAGCCCAGGAACCGGCCGCCGCCCACCGCCGCATGGGCTACTGCCCGCAATCAGATGCGATCTTCGAGCTGCTGACCGGCCGCGAGCACCTGGAGCTGTTCGCGCGCTTGCGAGGCGTCCCCGAAGCCTGCGTCGCCCAGGTGATGCCCCGCCCACAGCCCCGCCCACCCCTCTGACTCTTGGCTCCGCCCACGTCCCTCTGCTCTCTCTCCTTCCGCATCCTGGTCCAATCAGAGGGCTCGCTCCTCCCCCGCCCCACCAAGCTCCTGCGCTCACGTGGTCCTGTAGGCCCTGTGGGTAGGGCTTTGCGCATTTCGCCGAGGTCCCCGTCTCACTGTCTCTGCCCACTCCCAGGTTGCACCCCACCTCCTGCACCTTACTGTCCACACTTCACCTCATTCTTTTCGCCTGATCCCACCCCACTTCCACTCCGACCTGCTCCATATTCTCTCCAACCCCGCCCAATGCTCTCTCTGACCCCGCCCCAGCATCTCTCTGGTTCCGACCCTTCCTCACTGTGGCCCCGCCCCACATCCACCATGGCCCCGCCCCACATCCACTCTGGTGCCCTCCAGCCCACTATGGCCCCACCCCACATCCATCATGGCCTTGCCCCACAGCCACTACTGTCCCCCTCCAACCCACTGTCGTCCCGCCCCACATCCACCGTGGCCCGCTCTACATCCACTCGGGTCCACCTCGAACCCACTGTGGCCCGGCTCCACAGATAGCCAGCTCAGGCCTGGAGCGCCTGGGGCTCCGACCTTATGCAGACAGACCCGCGGGCACCTACAGCGGAGGTAACAAACGGAAGCTGGCGACAGCCGTGGCGCTGGTTGGGGACCCCGCCGTGGTCTTTCTGGTGCGTGGGGCAGGATTAAGGACTGTGCGTGGGGCGAGGTGTGGGCTGGGCCCGGTCAAGGGACCGAGGCAGGACCCGGCTTAGAGAATTTCTTCCCTTCCCAGGACGAGCCCACCACAGGCATGGACCCCAGCGCGCGGCGCTTCCTGTGGAACAGCCTCCTGGCCGTGGTGCGGGAGGGCCGCTCCGTGGTGCTCACCTCGCACAGGTGGGCCCGGCGCCGGAGGCCCGGGGCTGAGGATCCAGGTGGTCCAGGCTCTGGAGAACCGGGGGAGCCGGCTCAGGGAGAAGCTGTCTAGAGCTCAGGGCCATACTGGATGGGGAGGTCCCGACCCTGCTGGGGCGAGGGTGTCCGGCCCAGGGCGTGAGGGTGCACGGTTCTGGTACCTGGCCCCAGGAACAGAGCGGTCAGGGCCCAGAGAAGGGTGGTTCAAGCCTGGAGGGGAGGGTCCCGCCTCGCCGACCTCACGGAGCCGGGCTCCCTACAGCATGGAGGAGTGCGAAGCGCTCTGCACACGCCTGGCCATCATGGTGAACGGGCGGTTCCGCTGCCTGGGCAGCGCGCAGCACCTCAAGGGCAGGTGAGCTGAGAGGCTCTGGGCAGGTGTGGGGCCGCACCGGGCTGGATGAGCGCGGGAGTGTGGGCGGGGCTAAGGGAGAGACCAAACCCCGAGCCGAGTGAGGCGAACGGGACTTTTACTGAGGAGGTAGCAGGATTCAGGACTGTGCGAGACAGGTGAACGAGGGGGCAGGCCAGGTGGGGCTTGCTGGGGGTGACTGGACCGCCAGAGAGAGATGTGATCTCGTTGGTGAGCTCAAGGCTGTGGGTGGGTTTAGAAGAGGTAATCACGTGTGTACGGAAGTGTGGGGGGGAGATAAGGTGGGCCCATGGGCGGGGTTAGAGGTGGGCTGGCGGTGGGCGTGGCCTGTGTGAGTGGGTGGGGCTAAACGCTTGTATGGGGGCAGCTAGGGTCTGAGGGTAAGAACCAAGAGTGCTGGGGAGGGGAGCTGACGCTAGAATAAGTCTGAGCGGGGGACAGGGTCACTTGTAGTGGCAGGGTCAGAGAGGAGGAGGAGGAGGGGGGATGGGGTGTAGGCGGGGTTAGAGAAGGGGTCATTAGTTCCATGGATGTGGGCCAGGGGACTTGAAGGGGGAGTCCTTGGGCCAAGGTAGACAGGGTCAAGTGGATAGACAGGCGCATTAGAGCTGGGCGGGGTCTATGAGTAGAGGCGTGGCTAGAGGGGATGAGCGTGGGCGGGGCGAGGAGCAAAGGAGTCAGGGGTGTGCGGTGAGGCTGGATCTAGGGAGCAGGACTGGAAGAGAGCTGGAGGGTGGGTGTGGGTGGGCCGTGGGTGTGCCCAGTAACCTTAGCCCCGCCCACTCCAGATTCGGGGCTGGCCACACGCTGACCCTGAGGGTGCCCGCCGACCAGCCGGAGCAAGCGTTGGCCTTCGTGGAGGCGACGTTCCCTGGGGCTGAGCTGCGTGAGGTGCACGGAGGCCGCCTGCGCTTCCAGCTGCCACCAGGAGGATGCTGCACCCTGGCGCGCGTTTTTGGAGAGCTGGCAGCACATGGCTCTGACCACGGCGTGGAGGACTTCTCCGTGAGCCAGACCACCCTGGAGGAGGTGACCACAGCGTCCGGCTGGGGCTGTGGGAGGGGCTGGGTCAGGCCCCTGGGCTGACAGCACCTCTTATACATCCCCCTCTGGGCCACCCACACGCCAGGTATTCCTGTACTTCTCCAAGGACCAGGGGAAGGACGACGAGGAAGACCAGCAGAAGGAGGCAGGATCAGGGGTGGACCCTGCGGCCGACCCTGAGCATCTCATACGCCAGGCCTTGGATGACCCCAACATGGTGGAGACCGTGCTCTGAGCCCCTGCCCAGGGGGCCGGTGGGAGGTCCTGAGAGCCTCAAGGCGAGGTGCAGGGGCCTCAGCTCCCAGAGCGCCCACCACCCTGGAGGAAATAAAGAGACTGGGGAGATGTCGTGGTGAATCCGTGTCCATGTGGCCGGCCACACGCACGCTGCTCACTGATCTGGATAGGGCCTCTTGCCTACCAAGTTGTGCCTGCGCCTTTGTGAGCACAGGGGCTTCGTGGGGCACGTGTGAGTGTCTACACCACCCAGATGCAGTCAGGGCCTCTGTGGTGAGCCCAGGCATGGGACCAGCGGTGTGAGGCCTCCTAGGAGCCTGGGCACTGGCGCCAGGGCCCCCCTGTGTGCCCGAATGGCTCTGGCACCTGAGGGCGGGAGCTGCGAGCACCTGGCCATGAAGTGGGATGAGGTCAGGGCTTGGGAATGTCCCAGCAGCTTAGAGGAGCTGGGGTGTGGGCCTTCCCGCCAGGCAGGAGCAGCCCCCAGCCAGCCAGCCTGACCCCATCCCAGGAGCCGAACAATGAGCGGCGGGCGCAAAGCCCTCAAGGGGCTGCTCGGCTGGGCTTGCAGCTGGACCAGGGTCTGGAGAGCTGGCTGTGACGTGGCGGGCTGTGGCCTGTGCCCTGGAGAGCCACCCCTCCCACCCGAGGTCAGTGGGGTGTGGTGGGGGGTAAAGGGGTTGGGGGCTGGAGATCGAGGGTGGGATCCCTGGAGGGGAAGGAGACTGTGGAGGGAGGGATGGGCACACCTGCAGGATGTTCCCAGGGCCGAGGGGACCTCAGCTTGGAGGCCTCTGGAGCGCTTCCTGTGGTCGCCTGGGTATTCTGAGGCTGGGGCTGCACGCCTGGACGGCAGGGCGGGATGCAGGGTGGGCTGCACCTGGGAAGCCAGGTGGAGAGCTGAGCTGAGGCCAGTGCAGGTGTGGGGCTGCCGGGCAGGTGATCCCAGAGGTGACCCCCTCTGCCCTAATCTCAGGAGACCCCGGGGTCAGCGCGGCAGGTAACCAGAGGAGGTATACCTGAGGGGGTATACCTAAGGCACAGAGGCAGAGTTTGGGCTGGTGACTGTGTCCAGGTCTGAGCTGGAAGCCTGAGTCCTCGGCCTCATCTTGTGGAGCTTGGTGGCATGTGTGCACGCGTGAAAGTCACGTCCCAGCGCATGGGGACGGTGCACTCCCAGTGGTGTCAGGGCGGGCGTGTCCAAGTAAGGATCAGCGTGCCTGTCGCAGCCCAGCTACCGAGTGCCTGCAAATGCCCATGGAGAAGCTGGGCATGGTGGCGCACGCTTGTAATCCCAGTACTTAGGAGGCTGAGACAGGAGGATCTGGGTTCGCAGCCAGCCTCAGCTACTTAGTGAGGCCCTCCGCAACTTAGTGAGACCCTGTTTCCAAATAAAGAATAAAAAATAGGGCTGGGGGTGTAGCTCGGAGGTAGAATGCCCCTGGGTTCAATCCTAGTGCTGCAAAAAAAAAAAAAAGTGCCCATGGAGGTCACCCATGCCGGGCAGGGCACTGGGCTCCTGAAAGCGGAAGCCGGGCAAGGCTGCCGGGACCTGGGATGGCGCCCACTCTGCAGAGCGGCAGGCTGAAGCTGGGCAGACTGGGGCAGGTCTGTGGCACCCCCTCGGGAACAGAGGGCTTGCCAGTGAGGGCTGGGCTCATCATGTGGGCTCCACCTCATTCTCCAGGAAGAAACTCTGAAAATCCCTTTCATCCCCAAAGAGAACCAGGGGAGTCCGATGCCAGCCATGGGGCACGCCCCCTCCCCGTGCTCAGGGCCGGCAGCAGCACCGTGCTGGGCCACTGCCTCATCCTGAGTCCACACCCCAGGCCCATATCCTTGCAAAACCACATGAGAACACACACTAGACAAAAACCATATGAGTGCAAGCGATGTGGGAAAACCTTCAGCTTGTCGGCTTCTTTTCAAGAGCATGCAAAGATTCAGCTGGAGGGCCAGAGGAGCTCTACCAATGCAAGCAGCGTGGGAAAGCCTTCAGCTGGCCCCAACACTTACACAGCACACGAGAAGGCACACTGTAGCGAAGCCCTGTGAATGTAAGGAATGTGGAAAAGCCTTCAAATGTCTGTCATTTTAGTCGGGCGTGGTGGCGCACGCTTGTAATCCCAATACTTGGGAGGCTGAGACCGGAGGATCCAGGTTCGCGGCCAGCCTCAGCTACATAGGCCCTCCGCAACTTAGTGAGACCCTGTTTCAAAATAAAGAACAAAAAATAGGGCTGGGGGTGTAGCCCGGGGGTAGAATGCCCCTGGGTTCAATCCCCAGTACTGCAAAAAAAAAAAAAAAAAGTCTGTCATTTTACCAGTACACACGAGGCTGCACACTGGAGAGAAACCTTCGTATAGCGGACACTACTCGTTCCGTGGTGCAGCCATGGCTTGCCATATAAGCTACTTGCTCCGTGGTCCTGCCACGAAGGTCGCTGCTCCAGGCAGCTACTGAAAAGAAGTCTCTCACAGGAAAATAATTGTAAAAGAGTCAGATATGATACTATGGAGAAAATTATATTTAATAATATGTGGGGCGGTTGGAGAGGAGGTGACTGACAATTCTCCCGGACTCCTGAATCCTATAGCCACCACTTTCCTTTTGTAGAAACTTTAACACGACATCATAAAAGTTAATCACACACGGAAGCCAGCCAATTGTTATGGGAAAAGACAAGGAAGGTCAGTGAAGCAGTCATGTGACAAACAGAGGAAGGAAGGGTTAAACATTACCGGGTGGAGAAGACATTAAAGACCACACACTCATTGATTCTATCAGGTCTCTCGGATACCCAGCCAAATACTGTGTATTCAGCTTGATCCGGTTCAAGATGTTAATCTCAGTGTGCGGTTCTTTTTTTTTTTTTTTTTGCGGTACTGGGGATTGAACGCAGGGGCGTTCTACCTCCGCGCTACGCCTCCGGCCCTATTTTTTATACTTTATTTTGAAACCGGGTCTCACGAAGTTGCGGAGGGCCTCACTAAGGAGAGAGAGAGAGAGAGAGAGAGAGAGCTGAGGCTGGCCGCGAACCCGGATCCTCCGGTCTCCGCCTCCCAAGTACTGGGATTACACGCGTGCACCACCATGCCCGGCTCAGTGTGCGGTTCTAAGATGGCTCTCAACTCGTTATCAATGTCAGTAGTGTGGAAAAGCCTTCATTAGTTCCTCATCCCTAATGAGACATGTGTTAATACACACTGCACAAAAGCCCTATAAATGCAATGCGGGCATCCTCCTATCTGAATCCACACACAGTGCTCCAGAGCACACCGAGAAAGCAGGCTCATAAAAGTTGTAAACATGGTCTTGCCCCGTGAGTACCTCATCCCTAACAAGGACACAGAAAGGATGCATAGTTCAACCAGATGCAGTGGCAGATGCATATAATCCCAGTAGTTGGGAGGCTGAGATGGGAGGACGGCACATTGGAGGCAGCCTCAACAAATTAGTGACACCCTGTTTTAAAATATAAAAGGGGCTGGGCGTGGTGGCGTGCACTTGTAATCCCAGTACTTTGGGAGGCCGGAGACCGGAGGATCCGGGTTCATGGCCAGCCTCAGCTCTCTCTCTCTCTCTCTCCCTGTCTCTCTCCCTCTCTCTACCTAGTGAGGCCCTCCGCAACTTTGTGAGACCCGGTTTCAAAATAAAGTATAAAAAAATAGGGCCGGGGGTGTAGCATGGAGGTAGAACGCCCCTGGGTTCAATCCCCGGTACCGCAAAAAAAAAAAAAAAAAAAAAATATATATATATATACATATATATATATAAAAGGGCCAGGTGTGGTGGCTCACGCCTGGAATCCCAGTACTTGGGAGGCTGAGACAGGAGGATTGCAGGTTTGCGGCCGGCCTCAGCTACTTAGTGAAATCATCAGCAACTTAGTGAGACCCTGTTTCAAAATAAAAAAATAGGGCTTGGGGTGCAGCTCAGAGGTAGAATGCCCCTGGGTTCAATCCCCAGTACGCAAAAACAAACAAACAAATAAATGAAAAGGACTGGCAGTGTAGCTCAGTAGTAGAGTACCACCGGATTCCATTCCCAGTAATACACACACATACACACATACACACACATGCACACACACACACGAATAGTTTATTTATAAGTAAACATTTAGGTAAAAATCCTATTACTCTTGGCTAGAGTACATTCTTTTTGTTGTTGTTGTCTGGTCTTTTGTTTGTTTTTGTGTGTGTAGTACTGGGGATTGAACCCAGGGGCATTCTACCTCCAAGCTACACTCCCAATCCTTTCTATTTTTTGTTTTGAAACAAGGTCTCACTACGTTACTGAGGCTGACCTGGAACCTGCGATCCTCCTGTCTTAGCCTCCCAAGTACTGGGATTACAGGCGTGAGCCACAACGCCCAGCCAGAGTACACAGATCTTGACAGGTATTCTTTTTTTCTCATAATTCAATAGACAAGTTATCTTTACAATTTGTTGAACTGATGGGTGATTTGAAGTGTATTTTTTAACATTCAGGTAGGCTTAATTTCTTTTTTTGTGTGTGTGTGTGTGGTAACGGGGATTGAACCCAGGGGCGTTCTACCTCCGTGCTACACCCCCGGCCCTATTTTTTATCCTTTATTTTGAAACCGGGTCTCACGAAGTTGCGGAGGGCCTCACTAAGTAGCTGAGGCTGGCCGCGAACCCGGATCCTCCTGTCTCAGCCTCCCAAGTACTGGGATGACAGGCGTGACCCCAGGGAATGCTGCTGGCCAGACACAGGGCGCGAGAACCGTCCAATCAAGGGAGCTGGGTGGAGTCTTGAAAACGGCCAATCAAAGGATCTGGGGCGTGGCTGGAGAACTGTCTAATAGGATACCAGGGCGTGGTCGGAGGACTATCCAATCAGGAGCGCTGTCGTTGCAGCACAGCCCAATCAGGGACGGGGGCGGGGCCTGCGGAGCCGGCCCACGCGTCAGACCCCGCGCTCACCTGCACTTGCCCCTCGAAGGATCTGGGGCGTGGCTGGAGAACTGTCTAATAGGGTACCAGGGCGTGGTCGGAGGACTATCCAATCAGGAGCGCTGTCGTTGCAGCGCAGCCCAATCAGGGCCGGGGGCGGGGCCTGCGGAGCCGGCCCACGCGTCAGACACCGCGCTCACCTGCACTTGCCCCTCGGAGCCCGCGCGGAGCCCGGAGGATGGTGAGTGCTCGTGGGGGCTGACGCGAACGGGGCAGGGGCGGGCGGGAGCGGGCCTGTCCTCCCGCGCCCCGTGTCCCCGTGTCCTCGGCCGGGCAGGGAGGGTACCGGCTCCCGGAGGGCGGCGCCTGGGCCGGCGGGCCACAAGTTCTGGTCCGCACTCCTCCCGGGAGAGTCCAGTGAACATCCCCCCTGGGGTCGTCGCCTCAAGAACAGCCTGCCCGTGGGCGTGGGGTGCCCCGAGGATCCCCCATGCAACCTCTGCCCCTAACTAACCCCATCCCGGACACTGCAGAGATCTCTGCTCCCATCACGTTTTCATTTCTTGGGAGAAATGAGTTGTCTGCGGAGAGGACGGGAATATTGAAAAAGAAAAGACAGAAATTCCCTTCCCTTGGGCCCCCTCTGACAAAAGAAGGGAGAAAACCCCACCCCAGTCCTGCAAAGCAAAATGCACGGGAGTCGCAGCCGGGGCCTCGAGCCAGCGTCCTCCGGAGGGCGTTCCCGGAGCGCTGGGTGAACAGGTGGTGGCGGGTGGTGGCCCACGCGGCAGGATGGCCGGACTTGACCCTCGAGCCGGGACAGTTCAGCACGGCCCTCCCTGGATTTGTCACCTTCCAAAGCTGTATCCGGTTACTTGCGCCTCAGAGTTTTCAGTAAACCCAACATACATTTAATGAATAGAGTTGGGAAGATAAAGTATTTCTAGAGAAGCCAGAAAGACGAACGCTTAGGAAGAAAAAGTCCTAGTCTTACATAGCATTTCTGAAAAATTCTGTGTGGGGTAATTTTTTTCCTGCTCTTCTTTGTTGGGTAGTTAAGCTCCCCACATCTGTTGTTTTCCTCTCCGACAATGACGAATGGCATTCCAGGGCTTTGCCCTAAGAATGCTGCTGGGGAAAAGAATCGTAGACAAAACCTCTCGCCATTAGGGTTAATGGCTATATTAACACACACACACATTTTGTTATAAATTGATGGATTACAAAGACTCACCAAGCCGCCGGGCGTGGTGGCGCACGCTTGTAATCCCAGTACTTTGGGAGGCGGAGACTGGAGGATCCGGGTTCATGGCCAGCCTCAGCGCTCTCTCGCTCTCTCTCTCTCTCCCTATCTCTCTCTCTATTTAGTGAGGCCCTCCGCAACTTCGTGAGACCCAGTTTCAAAATAAAGTATAAAAAATAGGGCTGGGGGTGTAGCACGGAGGTAGAACGCCCCTGTGTTCAATCCCCAGTACCACAAAAAAAAAAAAAAAGACTCACCAAGTATCACTGACTCTCTTTTTGTAGGGTGGAAAATTTGGGACACTGGCTAATGCCGGAACCCGCCGGCAGAGCTGAAAGGTTCGAAAGGTTCCTGAAACAGGGAGTGAGG
>PVJS01056231.1:0-12412 GCA_004027185.1 Glis glis | reverse complement strand
TCTCTCTCTCTACCTAGTGAGGCCTCCGCAACTTCATAAGACCCGGTTTCAAAATAAAGTACAAAAAAATAGGGCCGGGGGTGTAGCGCAGAGGTAGAACGCCCCTGGGTTCAATCCCCAGTACCGCAAAAAAAAAAAAAAGAAAGAAAAGAAAAAATATAGGTCTGGGGGTAGAAGGTAGAATGCTCCTGGGTTAAAGCCCCAGTACCCCCCCACATGCACACCGAGGGTCTGATGCCTATTGTGCCAGCGATTTCTTTGAAGCTCCCATCATCGAGAAATGGGGACTAAACACTTCCCCTCGACTCGGAGTCGACTATGACTGCGTTGGCCTCTGGAGTGTAGCAGAAGTGATACTGCGTGACTTCTGGGGCTACCGCAGAAAGGGCCAGGCAGAGTCCACCTCGCTCTCTGACGTCCTCACTCTCAGATTCCTCGGGTAAAAAACAACCAGGACGAGGCCACCATACACTGAGAGAGCCCAGGTGACTTGGCAAGCCACCTGTCAGCACCGTGGTCAGCAGACCCAGAGTCACCCTAGCCCAGCTTCCAGACGCTCTGAGCAAAGACCCTCCGATGAGTTCAACATTTTTGTCATGCTTCATCGTCCTGGAGGAGGGCCCGGGCATCATCCAGCGAAGGAGGAGCCTCTCTGCTGTGCTCTGTCTGAATTCCTGAGGCACGGGAGCATAAGACAGTGGTTGTTCATGCCTATCACTCAGGTCGAGGTCGAGTTACACTGCAGGTAACTGGAACGTCCCGTTCCAATCTCTTAAAGTTCCTAGGAACTCATCACCTTGGCCTCCATAATGAACCAGTTCCCTCTCAGGACTATGTATTACTAAGCATGTGAGTTCATTCAGGAAAATGGTACAGCTCATAGCCTGTGCTGGACAACTTCCTCATTTTTCAGACAATGGCTCTGTGACATTATTTATGAGAATGAATATAAGAATGAAACTATAAGAGCCGGACGTGGTGACGCACGCTTGTAATCCCAGTACCTGGGAGGCTGAGACAGGAGGATCGCAGGTTCAAGGCCAGCCTTAGCAAGTAGTGAGACTTTCATTAACCTAGTGAGACCCTGTTTCAAAATAGAAATAAAAAATAGGGCTAGGGGTATAGCTCAGAGGTATAATACACCTGGGTTCAATCCTCAGTGCCAAAAAAAAAAAAAAAATAGGGCTGGCGTATACCACAATGAACTACCTACCCACAGAGTATCAATATGGAGACAATGAGCCGGGCATAGTGGTACACACCTGTAATCCTAGGAGGATCACAAGTTCAAAGCCAGCCTCAGCAACTTAGCGAGACTTTCAGCAACTTAGGAAAACTCTGTGTAGAAAATTAAAAATATGCCGTGCATGGTGGTGCATTCTGCAAACTATCAAGGGTTAAGTTTCTCAGACTGTCTCAGCAGAGCACAGAGTAAGCTGTGGAGAGGAGAATTCCTGCACGCAGGATTGTGTCAAGGTCCCGATATTAGAAATGAGCCCAGGTGGACATCCCTTCTTTGTGCTATGCTTGTCCTTGGTTTATGCTTTTGCCTTAGATAACAAGTTTTTTCTGTACATCTTGACTTTGGCACTAACAGATGCTTTGTTTAAACTTATCAGTAACAGAGACTTCTGTAAGAGACTTGTAGAAATAGCAGAGAAGTAGAGAAGGAGCATTCTGCTTCTCTCTCCAGCTGACCAATAAATAAATAAACAAACAAACTAAAATTCATTTGTGACTCCGAGTCTACATGTGAGGACATGAATAAGCCTAAATTGTCTGTGGCTACTGATAAGTGATCTGCGGCAGGCGCAAGCCTATAATTCCAGTACTTGAGAGGGTGAAACAGGAGGGTCACGGGTTCAAGAACAGCCTCAGCAACTTAGTGAGGCCCTCCACAACTTAGTGGGACCCTGTTTCAAAATAAAAATAAAATAGGGCTGGAAGTGTAGATCACAGGTAGAATGTCAGCCGGGTGTGGTGGCACATACTTGTAATCCAAGTACTTGGGAAGCTGAGACAGGAGGATCATAGGTTCTTGGCCTGCCTCAGCTACTTAGTGAGGCCCTCTGCAACTGAGTGAGACCCTGTTTCCAAATAAAGAATAGAAAATAGGGCTAGGGGTGTAACTCGGAGGTGGAATGCCCCTGGGTTCAATCCCCAGTACCACACACACAAAAAAAGAGGTAGAATGCCCCTGGGTTGAATCTCCAGTACCACAATAAATAATAAATAAATGATAAATAATAAAAATAAATTTAAGGCTGGACATGGTGGCGCACGCTTGTAATCCCAGTACTTGGGAGGCTGAGACAGGAGGATCTGTCTCATCATACATACATCACCACACATACACACAAAATAGAGACAATGATTTTTGTCCTAAATCTGAAGAGTGTTTGTTTGTGTGTGGTACTGGGATTGAACCCAGGGGCATTCTACCTTCGAGCTACACCTCCAGCCTGATCTTATTTCTTATTTGGAAACAGGTCTCACTAGATTGGTGAGAGTCTCATTAGTTGCTGAGGCTGTCCTCGAACTTGTGATCCTCATGTCTCAGCCTCCCAAGTACTGGGATTACAGGCATGTACCACCACACCTGGCTCTGAAGAGTCTTACAGAGCTCTCCAAGCCTAAATTCATGTATTATTTTCAACACCCATGAACCACAGACTAACTACCACATGGATCTCATACAGAGGGTCTTCAGGGATCATATAAACAAACCACACATTATATGAGCAAAATGATGGGGTCATTTTGTAATGGCTTATGTAACTCACAACCACCAACGATGACAGCAAGTCTTTGTCAACAAGTTCTGGTCACCTAGGGAAATGACGCATATAGGAAATCCTGCCTAATTCTCATCCCTCATCACCCAGATCTGCCCCAAATGCAAGAGGTTCCTGTGTGTGTTCATAGTTACTGTCCATCTGGTTTTGGCTCCTTTATTTATTTATTTATTTATTTATTTATTGCGGTACCGGGGATTGAACGCAGGGGCGTTCTACCTCCGCGCTACGCCCCCGGCCCTATTTTTTATACTTTATTTTGTAACCTGGTCTCACGAAGTTGCGGAGGGCCTCACTAAGGAGAGAGAGAGACCAAGAGAGCTGAGGCTGGCCGCGAACCCGGATCCTCCAGTCTCCGCCTCCCAAAGTACTGGGATTACAAGCGTGCGCCACCACGCCGGGCCTATTTATTTTTATTTGTTTATTTGTGTGTGTGTAGTACTGGGGATGGAACCCAGGGGTGTTCAACCTCTAAGCTACGCCCTCAGCCCTATTTTGTTTTTTATTTTTTTGGCACTGGAGATTGAATCTAAGGGCATTCTACCTCCAAGCTACACGTGCGGGCCTATTTTATTTTTTATTTAGAAACAGGGTCTCGCTAGGTTACTGAGAGACTCATTAAGTTGCTGAGGCTGGCCTCGAACCTGTGATCCTCCTGTCTCAACCTCCAAAGTACTAGGACTTCAGGTATACACCACCACACCCAGCTATTATTTTTCAATTTAAACAAGATCTCACTAAATTGCAGACGGCCTCACTAAGTTGCTGAGGCTGGCCTTGAACCTGCTATCCTCCTATCTCAGCCTTCCAAGTACTGGGATTACAGGCATGTGCCACCATGCCTGGCTTGGCTCCTTTATTTATTTTTTGTTTTTGTTTTTTTGGTGCTGGGGGTTGAACCCAGGGGCATTCTACCTCTGAGCTACACCCTGAGCCCTATTTTTTATTTTTTATTTAGAAACAAGATCTCACTAAGTTGCAGAGGACTTCACTAAGTTCCTGAGGCTGGCCATGAACCTGTGATCCTCCTGTCTCAGCCTCCCAAGTACTGGGATTACAAACATGTGCCACCACGCCCAGCTGGCTTGGCTCCTTGGGAGGCTGAGAGGAGGATCACAGGTTCGAAGTCAGCCTCAGTAACTTAGTGAGGCTCTCAGCAACTTAGCAAGACCCTGTTTCCAAATAAAAAATAGGACTGGGAATATAGCCCGGAGGTTGAAGGCCCCTGGGTTCCACCCCCAGTACCACAAATAAATAAATAAATAAATAAATAAATAAATAAATTCACCCTGCTTACTAGGCATGGCATTCTATTAATCAACACTGCTACCTGGTAGGCTCTTTCCCCTGTTTTTTACCTCTTCTGTCTTCATTAACATATACTATCCCCTTTTACCCTAAGAAGAAATGGAAAATATATCCTGTGACTTGTTAGTCCTTATTTTGTTTTTTCACTTTTATTGGTGCATTATAGTCTTACATCATAATGTAGTTCATAGTGATAATGATGTACATGCACAAAGCACTTGGTGGGCTTTCCCTGGCTCCCTCCCCCTGCCCCCTTTCCAAACAGGGGATTGAGACTGACATTGGTATTCTCACATATGTATATAATGGTAAGTCCTTTTTTTTTTTTTTTTGCAGTACTGAGGATTGAACCCAGGGGCATTTTACCTCCGAGCTACATCCCCAGCCCTATTTTATTCTTTATCTTTTTTTTTTTTTTTTTGCGGTACCGGGGATTGAACCCAGGGGCATTTTACCTCCGAGCTACACCCCCGGCCCTATTTTTTATACTTTATTTTGAAACGGGGTCTCACTAAGTTGCCGAGGGCCTAAGTAGCTGAGGCTGGCCGCGAACCCGGATCCTCCGGTCTCAGCCTCCCAAATACTGGGATTACAAGCGTGTGCCACCACGCCCAGCGTTTATTCTTTATTTTGAAACAAGGTCTTGCTAAGTAGTGGAGGGCCTCACTAAGTAGCTGAGGCTGGCCACAAACCTGTGATCCTCCTGACTCAGCCTCCCAAGTACTGGGATTACAAGTGTGTGCCACCACGCCTGGCTTGGTTTTGGGTATAATAATGCAGTTCTAATATAGGTCAACTCTCAAAGTATTTTTAGTCGCAATTAAGTTCATATTTACTTAAACAATTATAAGTGGGTTAATACTCATTTTCACTTGATATCAGAGCTGGTGAAATTCTCTACTTATCCGAATATTTAGAGCCGGGCATGGTGGTAGCCCACACCTGTAATTCCAGTACTTTGGAGACAGAGACAGGACCAGCCTCAACAATTTAGTGACACTCTCAGCAAACTTTGTGAGACCCTGTTTCAAAACAAAATATAAAAAAGGACTGGGGGTGTAGCTGTCAAGTAGAGAGCCCCTGGGTTCAATCCCTAGCACAAAAAAAAAAGAATATCTAAAGTTTATGGAAAATCGTGAATCAAAGTCATAGTTCTTGACCAGCGTGGTGGCACACACCTGTTATTCCAGTACCTGGCAGGCTAAGGCAGGAAGATCACAGGTTCGAGGCTAGCTTCAGCAAAAGCAAGACCGTGTTTCAAAACAAAAAATTAAAAAGGGTTAGGGGTATAGCTCAGAGGTAAAAATGCCCCTGGGTTCAATCCCCAATACCACAAAAAGAAAAAAATGGCAGGGGGTGTAGCTCAGTAATAGAATACCTCTGGTTCAATCCCCAGTGTCGCCCCCAAGATAACACTTGGGCCATCTGATAGAGATACCATTATCCTAAGTGATTTGTGTATCCATTCAGTATTTTGTTTTTCTTTTTGTGGTACTAGGAATTTAACCCAGGACATTCTACCTCCAAGCTACACCCCCAGTCCTATTTTATTTTTATTTGGAAACAGGGTCTGGTTAGGTTGATAAGAGTCTCACTACTTGCTGAGGCTGTCCTCAAACCTGTCATCCTCCTGTCTTAGCCTCCCAAGTACTGGGATTCAGGCGTGCAAAACCACACCTGGCTATAAATTCATTTTTGATGAACAAATGGGTTGTTTCTACCTTTTGGCAAATGTGAGCAACACTGCTATTCCCATAAATGTACAAGTATTTGTCTGCATCCCTATTTTCAATTCTTTTGGGAAGATACCAGCAGTAGAATTGCTGGAGCATATGGTAATTCTATGTTTAACTTTTTGAGGAACTGCCAAACTATTCTCCACAGCATCTGTACCATTTTACATTCCTACAAGCAATGCAAAAGGATTCCAGTTTCTCCAAATCCTGGCCAATGCTTGTCATTTTCCATATATATTTTTAAATATATATATATATTTATATATGTATATATGAAATAACCATTGTAATGTGTGTGAAGCGGTATTAAAATATTTTTGTATTTCACACAAATTCACAGTAGAGTGTCAAGCTAGCACAATAAGAAAGGTATACTAAATACAGAATCAAAGGCTCTAAAGTTATGTTGGAAAACTGTTTAGACAAATATTTTAGAGCCTTAAAAATGTGCAAATTCTCACTTGACTTAGAGATGTTTCCTCACATGTTCAAGTAAATATATGTATAAGGATATTTATACAGCTTGCTCATGTGTTAAGATAGCAGTTTAAAGCCAGGTGTGGTGGTGCGCGCTTGTAATTCCAGTACTCGGGAGGCTGAGACCGGAGGATCCGGGTTTGCAGCCAGCCTCAGCTACTTAGTGAGGCCCTCCGCAACTTAGTCAGACCTGGTTTCAAAATAAAGCATAAAAAATAGGGCTGGGAGTGTAGCTCAGAGGTAGAATGCCCCTGGGTTCAATCCCTGGTACCACCAAAAAAAAAAAATAATAATAATAATAAGATAGCAGTTTAAAAATATGAACAGATATGATCCTGCAGCCCTTCCCCCCACCCGTGGAAGCAGCAGCTAGCGTGGATCTATGCCCATTTGTTTAAGTGAAAGGGCACAGAAAACAGAAACAAGGAGCCTTTTCTTTGTTTTTGCTTTTCAAAAGTCTAGGCTCAGAAGGGAAAAAGAAAGAGCTCATATGCATAGGCAACACAGTAGATTTGGGATTGCCTGATGAATAAAGATTCCCCATTCCTTAGGCCAGCCAGCTTCCCTGGAAAGGAGACAGGAGAGCAGGCCCGGTGGCGCACCTGTCATCCCAGTGCTTGGGAGGCTGAGACAGGAGAATTGCTGGTTTGAGACCATCCTCAGCAATTTAGTGAGACCCTGTTTCAATATAAAAAATAAGGGCCGGGCATGGTGGTGCAGGTCTGTCATCACATTACTTGGGAGGCTGAGACAGGAGGAGCTCAGGTTCAAGGTCAGCCTTAGAAACTTAGTGAGGCCTCTGCAACTTAGTGAGACCCCTTCACAAAATAAATAATAATAAAAATAGGGCTGGGGGTGTAGCTCAGAGGTAGTATGCCCCTGGGTTCATGCCCCAGTACCAAAAAAAAAAAAAAAGAAAAGATAAAAAATAGGGCTGGAGCCAGGCATGGTGGCACACGCTTGTAATCCCAGTACTTGGGAGGCTGAGACAGGAGGATCGCAGGTTCGTGGCCAGCCTCAGCTACTTAGTGAGGCCCTCCGCAACTTAGTGAGACTCTGTTTCAAAATAAAGAATAAAAAATAGAACTGGGGTTATAGCTCAGAGGTAGAAGCCCCTGGGTTCAATCCCCAGTACCAAAAAAAAAAAAAAAAGAAAGAGAGAAAATATAGGACTGGGGTGTAGCTCAGAGGTAGAATGCCCCAGGGTTCAATCCCCAGTACCGCCAAAAAAAAAAAAGAGAGAGAGAGAGAGAGAACACTCAGGAAGCTGGAGACGCCAGGAACATGAAACACCTCCCACGCTTTCTTTCTCCTGGGCAGTGAACACTGCCAGCCCAAGAGAAAGGCCACATGGCTCGCAGCCAAGAAGGTCATAAGGACAGGGTTACCCAAGCCCTCTGCAGTTCACATCGTGTCACAGTGCGACCTGGATGCCAGACATGGAGCTACAGGATTTCATGTTTGCCCTGCTGGGTTTCCGTCTGGGTTGGTCTGATTTCTCCTTGCTGTTTTCCTGTTTCTCCCTCTGGCATGGGAATGGTTACTCTGTGCCATTGTATCTTGGAAATATGTAACTTTCATTTCGTTTTGTTTTGGTTTTTTTATGGTTCTGGGGATGGAACCCAGGGACATTCTACCTCCAAGCTACACCTTCAACCCTATTTTATTCTTTTTTTTGAAACAGGGTCTCACTAAGTTGCGGAGGGCCTCACAAGTTGCTGAGGCTGGCCGTGAACCCGGATCCTCCTGTCTCAGACTCCCAAGTACTGGGATTACAAATGTGTGCCACCACGCCCGGCTTGTAACTTTCATTTTATTCTTTTCTTGTGTGTATGGTACTGGGGATTGAACCCAGGGGTATTCTACCTCTGAGCTACATCCCCAGCCCTATTTATTTTATTATTTGGAAACAGGGTCTCACTAAATTGCTAACAGCTTCACTAAATTGCGGAGGCTGGCTTTGACCTGCGATCCTCCTCTCAGCTGCCCAAGTACTGGGATTTCAGGTATGCAATACCATGCCCAGCTTGTCCTTATATTTAAGACTTTACCTTTTTTTGTGTGTGTGTGTGGTACTTAGGATGGAACCCAGGGGCATTCCACCTCTGAGATACACCCCCAGCCCTATTTTATTTTTATTTTCAAACAGGTTCTTGTTAGGTTGATGAGAGTCTCACCACTTGCTGAGGCTCTCCTCAAACCTGCAATCCTCCTATCTCAGCCTTCCAAGTATGGGGATTACAAGCGTGTGCCACCATGCCAGGCTACTTTTTATTTATTTGTTTGTTTGTTTGTTTAGTGGTACTGGGGATTGAACCCAGGGGCATTCTACCTCCAAGCTACACCCCCAGCCCTATTTTTTATTCTTTATTTTGAAACAGGGTCTCACTAAGTTGCAGAGGGCTTCACTAAGTAGCTGATGCTGGCCGCAAACCTGCGATCCTCCTGTCTCAGCCTCCCAAGTACTGGGATTACAAGTATACGCCACCACGCCTGGCATACCGGCTACTTTTTAAATTTTGAAATAGGATTTCACAAGGCTGCTGAGGACCTCATTAAATTGCTGAGGCTGAGCCAGGCGTGGTGGGGCACACTTGTAATCCCAGTACTTGGGAGGCTGAAACAGGAGGATCGCAAGTTCTCAGCCAGCTTCAGCTACTTAGTGATGCACTCCGCAACTTAGTGAGACCCTGTCTCAAAATAAAGAATAAGAAGGCCGGGCATGGTGGCGCACGCTTGTAATCCCAGTACTTTGGAAGGCGGAGACCGGAGGATCCGGGTTCGCAGCCAGCCTCAGCTTTCTCTCTTTCTCTCTCTCTCTCTCTCTCTCTCCCTGTCTCTCTCTCTCTCTCTACCTAGTGAGGCCCTCCGCAACTTCATGAGACCCGGTTTCAAAGTAAAGCATAAAAAAATAGGGCCGGGGGTGCAGCGCGGAGGTAGAACGCCCCTGGGTTCAATCCCCGGTACCGCAAAAAAAAAAAAAAAAAAAAGAATAAGAAATAGGGCTGGGGGGTGTAACTCAGAGGTAGAATGCCCCTGGGTTCCATCTCCAGTTTTGAAAAAAAAAAATTGCTGAGGTTGACCTCAAACCTACAATCCTCCTATCTCAACCTCCCAAGCACTAGGATTATAGGTGTGTGCCACCATGCCCAGCTTCTGCTTTTTGATTTTCTTTTTTGCGTGTGAGCTTCTTATTTATGCCCCCGTCTCCAATCAAGGATTTTTTGCTTCTAATATTTATTAAGAATACTAATCCTAGCTGGGCGTGATGGCACACGCCTGTAATCCCTGTACTTGGGAGGCTGAGACAGGAGGATCGCAGGTTCGAGGACAGCCTCAGCAAGTAGCGAGACTCTCATCAACCTAGTGAGACCCTGTTTCAAAATAAAAATAAAATAGAGCTGGGAGTGTAGCTCAGAGGTAGAATGCCCCTGGGTTCAATCCCCAGTACCAAAAAAATAAATACAAATAAAAAAAGAATACTAATCCTTTCTAAAGTGGTGCAAGATATTTTGTCTGGATTGTCATTTGGGGTTTTCATTTATCCTGTAGTTTTAATTGTTATGTGTACCGTTTCATATTTTTAATGTTTTCTAGTCTCTTTACAGCCTTGAGGTCAGGTAGTGGAGTTTCTCAGAATTTGTCTTACGCTGACCATTTTGTATCAACTTTTCCAGAAACACAGTATACTCCCTGAATATTCCAGGGGAGCGGATCAAGGCAATATCAGACAAGTCCTTCCCACACATCCTGGGCTGGGCCGGCCTCCCAGACATTGGTCTCTAGCTCCTCCAGGCTTGTATGAATGCCTCTTTGATACTGGCCTCTGCAGCCTTTGCCATGGGTCAAGGCAGAACATTGACTTTTTTATTCATCAGCCACATTGTACACAAAATGAAAAGTCACAGCTTGTTTACACTCAGTTACATTTTCCAGTCTACTTTCAGATGATGCCACCCAAAGAATATGGCACCAGTTATTCTTTTAAAGTCATAACATTTCCCCTTTCCAATTCTTCTTTCCCAGGGGTGCAGCTGGAGAGGGCTCATTCTATCCAATGACAGCTTACTGTCAGGGTTCCTTTCTGGACCTCTGCAGCTCTATCCATCTTCTGCTAGACCCATGGTGGTTCCTCCAACTCTTCCCACGATTCATATTCCAGCTCACTTCTGTACTTTTCCTGAGGCCTAGAAGGATCCAAGAAAATGCTCCAGCAAAATCACCTTTGCCATAATCCCGAACAAGAGTGATTTTCCATAATGCAGTAGCCATCTAAATCCATAGGCTAGGTGTCAATCATTGACCAGAGCACAAATTGCAATGTTGGGGCAAAAGAGTAGAGACAAAGAAGCCGGGCGTGGTGGCGCACGCTTGTAATCCCAGTACTTGGGAGGCGGAGACCGGAGGATCTGGGTTCGCGGCCAGCCTCAGCTCTCTCTCTCTCTCTCTCTCTCTCTCTCTCTCCTTAGTGAGGCCCTCCGCAACTTCGTGAGACCTGGTTTCAAAATAAAGTATAAAAAATAGGGCCCGGGGTGTAGCGCAGAGGTAGAACATCCCTGCGTTCAATCCCCGGGACCGCAAAAAAAAAGAGTAGAGACAAAGAGAAAGAATGAGTGAAGTGATGGGAAGATGAAGTGCGGTGATCGTGGTGGCACATGCCTGTAATCCCAGGATTTGGGAGGCTGTGAGGAGCATCACAGGTTCCAGACCAGCCTCAGCAACTTAGTGAGAACATGTTACAAAATAAAACGGTATGGGGTATAGCTCGGAGGTAGAAGGTCCCTGAGTTCAATTCCCAGGACAAACAAAAACCAAGCCAAGATGAAGTGATGGTCGGCATTCATTCACAAAACACGCTGCAGCCAGCTGGGCGTGGTGGCGCACACAGGCTTGTAATTCCAGTATTCGGGAGGCTAGGACAGGAGGATCGCAGGTTTAAGGACAGCCTCAGCAAACAGTGAGACTCTCATTAACCTAGCAAGACCCTGTTTCAAAAGAAAAATAAAGAAGTACGTAGGGCTGGGAGTGTAGCTCAGAGGTAGAAAGCCCCTGGGTTCCATCCCCAATGCCACAAAAAAGGGGGGCTGCAGTGGCAGTGTTTCCCCACAGCAGGGACAGGAAATACTTCTTCTTCCTCCTCCTCTTCTTCTTTTCTACTAGAGATTGGGATTACAAGTGTGCACCACCACACTTGGCTCAGTAAATACTTCTTGATAAAAGACAGGTGTAGCCGGGCGTGGTGGCACACTCTTGTAATCCCAGTACTTGGGAGGCTGAGACTGAAGGATCCAGGTTTAGCCTCAGCTACTTAGTGAGGCCCTCCGCAACTTAGTGAGACCCTGTTTCAAAATAAAGAATAAAAAACAGGGCTGGGGTGTAGCTCGGAGGTAAAATGCCCCTGGGTTCAATCCCCAGTATGGCCAAAAAAAAAGAAGAAGAAATTTGGAGCCGGATGTGGTGATGTATGCCTGTAATCCTAATCCTTGGGAGGCTGAGACAGGAGGATCTCAGGTTCACAGCCAGCCTCAGCAACTTAGTGAGACCCTCTTTCAAAATAAACAATAAAAGCCGGGCATGGTGGTATACGCTTGTAATCCCAGTACTTGGAAGGCTGAGACCGGAGGATCCAGGTTCACGGCCAGCCTCAGCTACTTAGTGAGGCCCTCTGCAACTTAGCTAGACACAGTTTCAAAATAAAGAATAAAAAAAATAGGGCTGGGGGTGTAGCTAGGAGGGAGAATGCCCCTGGGTTCAATCCCACTACCGCAAAAATAAAATAAAATAAACAGTAAAATAGGGCTGGGAGTATAGCTCAGAGGTAGAACACCCCTATATTCAATCCCCAGTAACACACACACACAAAAGAAGAAGAAAATTGGAGCCGGGCGTGGTGGCACACGCTTGTAATCCCAGTACTTTGGGAGGTGGAGACCAGAGGATCCGGGTTCGCGGCCAGCCTCAGCTCTCTCTCTCTCTCCCCCTGTGTCTCTCTCTCTCTCTACCTAGTGAGGCCTTCCGCAACTTCGTGAGACCCGGTTTCAAAATAAAGTATAAAAAAGAGGGCCGGGGGTGTAGCGAGGAGGTAGAACGCCCCTG
>PVJS01056230.1:0-12413 GCA_004027185.1 Glis glis | reverse complement strand
GAGGTAGAACGCCCCTGGGTTCAATCCCCGGTACCGCAAAAAAAAAAAAAAAATTATAAGTAGTAGAAGAAATTACAAAGTATCAATAGATCTTATAAAGAGGACATACAAATAAAATAACATATATTAAATAGAAAGCTGAAATGTCTATTTTTACTAATAACATGAAATTATAATATTATTTTATTTAATCTCTTTTTAATTTGATATAAATAACTTATTTTTCTTTTTGCTGGCTAAAACTGAATGTCACTAATATCAGTATTGACAAAATCAATGAATAAGTTAATGAATCTGACTCCCTGTCATAATGCAAAAAATGAGAAACAGAAACATGTTTGTGATTTGCAAATACAATTTATTGTACTGGGTGCTAGGACCAAAAGAGATTCCTTAGTTAACCAGTCGAGTATGAACTGATGCTTGAAAACTACACAGAATCACCATAATTAATGTTGTAAAACTTCTTTCCATTCAGAATATAATCTTTGAAAATGCACAGACATGTATCACAACCTCTGATTCAAATTTTTCTCAGGAGCCTTGCTTTCGTTAGTAGTTTGTCTACCTAAATTTCCTCATTTTTGTGAAACTAAATCCTTCCAATCATCAAGGAAAATCTCAGATCTACTTCCTCTGGGAAGTTGGCATGTCTCCTCTCCTGATTCCTCCAGATCCTAACCTTGGAAGTAAATCACTCCTTCCTCAAATCTCTTAATATTCTGCAACTTCCATCATAGCTATTTATGAACACACACATACACACACACACACACACACACACACACACACACACACACACAAATTATAAGTCCCAACCACAGAATTCACATGTGATTCATCTTAGAGTTCTTACTTCATCTAAGAAGAGTAATATACATGTTATAGACGTTCTAAAATTATTTATTGGGTCAACAAGTTAAATAAGCAAATGATTGCACCAAGGTAGCTGCTATGTATTATTTTTTGCTACTTGCTTCAATTTCTTACAAACCATTTTAATCCCTTCACGTGTAGAAATCTAGGTCTTCCGTTAGTCTGATCCATTTTATAATAATTTTTCACTTTAATTCACAAATTGGCTATTGTTAATCATTGGCAATTTAGACTCGTTCAAGTTATCTAAAGAAGCCGGGTGTGGCAGCACATGCTTGTAATCCCAGTACTTAGGAGGTGAAGACAGAAGGATCGCAGGTTCTCAGCCAGCTTCTGCAAGGCCCTCCACAATTCAGTGAGACCCTGTCTCAAAATAAAATAAGTGTGGAGGTGTAACTCAGAGGTAGAACTCCCCTGGGTTCGATCCCCAGTACCACAAAAAAAGTTACCTAATAAGTATAGATTCTCCAAAATTTCTAGCTTGAAGTTATCTAATAAGCATAGATTCTCTGAAATTTCTAGCTTGTCCATTAACAGAATTAACAAATAATAAGGCGCAGAATCTCCAAATGAAATACTGTTTTGATTTGCTTTTGAAAATAGAAAGCTTCTAAATGAGTTTGTGGACATACGTCATAGTTCCTTATTTATTCTAGATCATTTTGTAATTATTATATTTTTACCTACAGAAATTATTGAGAACTTAGTTGTGATTCTTGCTAGTCAGACTTTCTGAAAGTGATTTCTAAATATTACAGGAAATTGGGAGAAAAAGAAATTTGCTTGACTCAGCCAGTTTGCAGAGATTTAAAAAAAAACTCTTTCTTCCTTTCTCTATTTCTTCTCTGTAATGTCATTCAGAGATGAATGAATAAAACCTCCTTTTGAAAAACCTGTGGTTTCCTCAGTTTAGTGACTGAATCCACACAGCGTACGTTTACATTTCAGAAATAGTGGCTATAAAGATAGTCAGCAAAGTGCTGGTTTCTATAAGGTATCTTTTATTCTATCATGCTAATGTAACTACCTGATATGCTAAATCAGCAAAGAAGGTTTTCCAAGAATATTTTATGGTATGAACAGAATTCACAAGGTTCACCATAGGCTTCTAGTCTCTATAATTAAATTATCACCAGCATGATTATAGTCAATGGGAAGAACTTGGGACAAGTTTCATTTAAACATTTTTTTCAGGATGATCTAATACTGAATCTAGAAACTATTGTCAGGCTATATACTTTTTCAAACATCTCAAAAGATATATTTTTTATCTTTCTAAGAAAAATGATACTTCTATAGAATCAACATCTTCACCTTTCATGGAACTGAACCTCAAATGCCTTTCTTTGATAATATTTTATGTTCTAGAACTAGTATGATAGCCACTAACCACATGTGACTACTGAGCACTTGAAATATGGCTAGTCCAAATTGATAGGTGCTTAAATGTATAATACAAGTCAGATGTTGAAGACTGATACGAAAAATGTAAAATATCTCAATAATTTATATTGATTATATATAGATATTGTAATATTTTAGATATGTCTGTTTAAATGAGATTGTTAACATTATCTTTACCTGTTACTTTTTAAAATAAATATGACTATTAAATATTTGAAAGTTACATATATGATTTATTTTCATGACACATTTTATTTGACCTTAATTTTCTATTAAATTGGACGTTTATTCTCCACACTTTTACCTAAGTTTACTCAAATTTGAAATATTTTTTCAGGAATGTACATCTATTTTACCAACTGATCTGAATTTTACCAACTGTAAGCCAGGAAATTTAGGAAACAATGGGTAATGACTGATTTGCCAAAGATCAGTGTTTGAGAGGCAATAGTTCATCAAGTGATCTTTCCTTTCATCAATAGTTATTTTCACATATCACAACAGTTTTTTTGCTTAGACTGTGTGCAGTAGTCATTTACCAAAATTGTGCCTGGTTGCGTGTTGTGAGATTCATATAAATTCTAAGTACTGATCAGCAACTATGGAGAGCCATATTCAGCCTTCTGCTTCCCATTCAACAAATAGTGACTAATAGTCACATCAAAACATCAAAGTTTTAATATCAAAATACCAGTAAAATAAGTGAAAATTTCAGAAAAGCTAAATCCTATAAAAACTGGAAACGTTATTATAGTGACATCCTTGCCTTTCCTATCATATCACTTAATCTATAGATTGTTTTTAGCCAGTGGAGTAGAAAAAAATACTTTTTAAATGTTAGAAATAAGCCGAGTGTGGTGGCACACACTTGTAATTCCAGTACTTGGGAGGCTGAGACAGGAGAACCAGGTTTGTGGCCAGCCTCGGCTACTTAGTGAGGCTCTCCGCAACTTAGTGAGACCCTGTTTCAAAATAAATAATAAAAAATAGGGCTGGGGGTATAGCTCAGAGATAGAATGCCTCTGGGTTCAATCCCCAATACTGCAAAAAAAAAAAAGTTGGAGATATAATAGGAGTTTTTCTTATAGGAGTTTTTAAAAAATCTGGCTTTTGAAAGTTTTTTTTACCTCATTTGTCTTTGAGAGAAGTAATTGTTTCCCAGCATCATCAAATGAAAAGTACAAACACAGTGATAGACTAACAGGAAAGAGATGGTGCTAGAGGTGCCTATGAACATAGCAAAGTGTGTATGGCACACTCATCAAATTCCCAAATTCTTTTTAGATAATAATTGTTTGCAGTAATTCCATCCTTTAGAAATGATTCAGAATCAGATACTTAGCATTCAGATCCACTATCTGTGTTATTTAAACCATAGGAAAAGGAACATGAGTAGTGGATAAGTAGTGTGGCTCCCCTTGCATGGTTATTGTTGCTAGGGAAACCACTTCCTTCTAATCTTTGTGTTCAGCTTGTCCATCCCACTATCTGGCATCATTGCCTTTTAAAAAGGGCAACATCACAGCATGGTCTAAGAACAGAAAACAAAAGGGACTAAAACTGGTACTTTATCCTGCTGTATACAACGTTTCTCAGAAAATCTACATGGCAGTGACTTCTGGGAAATGGAAAGCAGAGCCAATCCCCTAAAAAGTGCTGAATGCACATGTGCTAGTGTACTGCATTCACACATACAAGTATGCAAAAACACCAATTTCCAAGTCACACTTGTGATTGCAGAAGAGAATATAAAGTGTGAGGCCTAGACAGGACAGGGCTTGGCAGATCAGCGTCCCGGGGCATGCTGGGTCAGTAATGGAGCTCTGTGATCTTTCTAAGAGGCAGAGGCACTGGCTGGTAATATGGTCAGTGAAGGGACTTTTGTGGGAGTATACTCTGAAAACCAGTATAAGAAGGACTGAGATCTGGGGTCTTGGGGTCAGGCTGAAGTATAAAACACACAGCTAACCAAATAAGAGCATCATCCTCAGCGAATAAAAAGAAAGCCAACATGTGCTACGGCAAGAACTATAGACCACAGCGCTCTTATAAATTCAATATTAGATTCTTCCTGGACATGTTATCAACCCACTAAATGATCAAAACTGGCTCTACAAAACAAACAAACCAAATCTCGAAAGTGATAATATGCAGTAACTAATTTGAATGAATACAGTTTAAAGCACATTTCCATTATCATCTGTGCAGGAGACATCAAATAATCAATTCCTCGACTGTCTTTTGTTTTACTCTGTTGTTTTAATATTTATTGCATGTGTGCTCTGTAAACGTTTGTTAAATTGAATTGAATACATAAGATGGTTATGGCACAGGGTAAACAATGTTTACCCAATCCTGAAGTCAATTGGTGCTAGAGCACATAATATGTAACTAACTCAGCTACAAGCCCACAGAAAGTAAAATAAAATATGCTACAGTGATCTGAAATAACCATAACCCAAAACCAGATGCACTAATGGGTATAGCTTGGTATGGGACCATGTTCAAAGACTATTCAGAGACAATCAGCTTCCTTTATGCTTTAATAAACCATCCCACTTTAGCCTTAACTTAGCAATACCCTATTTCAAAATAAAATAGGGCTAAGGGCATAGCTCAAATGTAGAATGCCCCTGGAGTCAATCCCTAGTTCCCTAGTACCAAAAGAAAACAGGAGGAGGGGGGGGATAGAAACAGGTTGTCCCAAGTTCTGTATCATTGAGACCCAAAATTCACGCATCAGTATCTTAAATGATTTTATAGGTTGTCACAAAACAGGAAGAAGCCTTCAAATCCTCCTCCTGTAAATACATCCAAATTGCCTTTTCAAACTTCCATTTTATGTATTTATATCATCAGTTTATAGACTTAAATACATCTAAGATCTCTCAGAAAGAAATCCAAATTTACTTTTAAAGGATTATGGAGAAGAAAATAGTAAATCATTCTGGGTGTGGTGGTGCACACCTGCAGTCTTAGGTACTTGGGAGGCTGTGTGGAGGACCAATTGAGTCCATGAGTTTGAGACAAACCTGGGCAACATGGTAAAAAACCCATCTCAAAAGAAGAAAAAAAGATAAAGAAAAGGAAAAGAGTAAACTGTTATTGATCATACAAATTTAAATTCATTTTTCTAAATAAATACTATCTTCTGAGTGATCTAAGACTACTGGATTCCCTTTCTGAAATTTTGAGAAGTTAGTTGCAAATGTAATGAATATTCAATCTCCTAAGTAGCAGTCTAGGAGACTACTTACTTATTCATACCAATAAAAAGAGACAGAGGCAGGTAATACTCAAAACTGTCTGTGACCCATAACTGCTCTCCAAAATGCAACTTTAGTATCTCAGGGTCACATACGTGGACATATATAAGGCAAACTGCATTCTCTCAAAGTTGTCTGCTTTTATTTTACTCCATAGTCTGATGCAAGGCTGCATCCCTTTGTGATATGGTCTCCCTTATACCCATAATGTTGCTAATATGACTATGATCTTATCATTTTATAATTAGGCACAAACCACAGATACAATTTAGTGACTTAGTTTTAATAACTATCATGAAGTAGTAACTCAGTGTTTGATCAATCAGGGCATTTATGAATCCTAAATTGTTGAATTAACTTATGGTTTATCTGGTTGGTTCAAATGTCAATCACTGAAGTACAACCAACAGTAGTATTTGAGGAGGGTACATATATAGTGAAGAAATGTTCAATATGTGATGGATAGGTAGGCAAGTGGTGCATGTTTGTAATCTCCGTATTTGGGAGGCTGAGACTGGAGGATTGCAAGTTTGAGGCTAGCCTAAGCAACTAAGAGAGACCCTATTTCAAAATAAAAATAAAAAATGCTGGGGATGTAGCTTAATGGTACAGAGCCCCTGGGTTCAGTTCTCAGCATCCCCTCAAAATTGTAATGGATCTGATAGGACAAGAAATTTATGCCTGGAATTTGTATCCTTTCTTTCACCATCCTCATGCCCCATCCCTATCCCCCAATGAAAGTGTATATTACAGTAATACATGCATATCCATGTTCATAGCAGCACAATTCACAAAAGCCAAATTATGGAACCAACCTAGGTGTCTATCAACAGATGAATGGATTATAAAATTATGGGATATACACACAATGGAATTCTGCTCAGCAATAAAGAAGAACAAAATTATGTCATTTGTAGGAAAATGGAAGGACCTGGAGAACATTGTATTAAGTGTTAACCAGTCACAGAAAGTGAAAGGTCATATGTTTTCTCTCATATGCAGAAGCTAGAAAGTAATTAGGATACTATAGGGACTTCAGGTAATTGAGGAGAAACTCCAGTGGAGCCAGGGAGGTGGTCTAGGGGAAGGTGGGGTGTGGGGAGGGAGAATCAGTGAAAGAATCATTTCCATTGACATTATGTACATATGTGAGAATATCAATGCCAATCTCAATATCTTGTACAGGGAAGTGGGGAGGGGGCTGGGGGAAAGCCCAGCAAGTGCTGTGTGCATGTATGTTACTATCACTATGGACTACATTATGATGTGAGACTATAATGCACAAATAAAAGTAGAAAAAAAGAAAAAAGTGTATATGGGGATGTTCCATTTAGCATCTCCTTATCTCTGTTCTAAGAGAAAGTATGAGAGAAAGAAAGAGAGACAGAGGGGTCTAAACCCTGCTGGCAAGCGTTCACTCCCCATTTGGGAAACTGAATGTAGTGGGACCATGGAGAAATTACACATGGTGGAGAGTGGATTCAGAGAGCATAAGAGGCTATAGAAGAGGAAGGATAGAGGAGGAAAGACTGAAATGCCTATCTGGGGTGTTTTTGAAATCTATCATCAATGGAAAACTAGACCCTTGGGGTCTCGGTGTTTTGTTGTTGTTGTTTGTTCATTTGTCTGTTTTTTATACTGGTGATTGAACCCAGGAGCATTCTACCTCTGATCCACACCCCTAGCCTTTTTTATTTTTTATTTTGAAACAGGATCAAACTGTTGGCTGAGGCTGGCGTTGAATCTGAAATCCTCCTGTCTCAGCCTCCCAAGTACTGGAATTACAGGCATGAGCCATGCTCTGCTGGGTCTCAGTTTTATAAGCATTACACACAATAGTAAATGTCCGTGATATTCAGGCCGAAAATTTCTGTAGGTGAAAATCCCTAAACCAAATGTTTCCTCTAAAAAATAAAAAAAGGCTAAAGAAAAATCACAAAACAATTCCATAACTTGGACGTATTTAGTAGCGTCACATCCACATGTGACAATCAAGTGTGCCTTATCTCCTGGTTGGCTGGCACCTGTTCTGTATGTACAAGATGATCCTTGCACACTTGAGCCACAGGTTGGGCAATAGCCAAAGTTAACTAACTCAAGAGCTTCCTACAGCCTCCTGCTGCCTTTTATACTTTTCTTTCACTCCAAGTAGCCCAAAGCCACATTTTAATAAGTGACCTTCAACAAGCTGAATAATTTTTTCAGTACATGGGTACATTCAAAAGCCTTGGAGGATTTAGCTGTAATAAGTAGTCCTTGCAAATATATGGTCTTATGAAGCCTTTGAAGTCTCTAAAAACTTCCCTTAAATAGCCTCAATTGGAGGTTTGGGCTAGATGATTTACAAAGTCCATTGCAAGGCAAAAAATCCTATGATTCGGGATCAGCTGAGCCAGCTGGATATTCCAGCTTAGCTCTCTCAATGTGGCTTCCCCATCTTTAAGAATATTTTGAGGTACAAAAATATTATTATTAATAATAACTATTAATTAACATCCAGTCTCCAAAAAACACAGAAATCTTTACTCCCATCTCAAAGAATTTTTACTCCCAACTCAAAGAATGATCTGATAGAAGTTTTTCATAAAATGCAATTCGAGAATGCTGCACAGTATTGTGGCTTTGACTATCGCTTAACACGCTCAGGGCTTGTATTTTTCCTACAGAAAACTCCTGCACTTTACTTAAAACTCACACCTTCCATATCTATTTCTATAACTTTATAAGTTTGAAATAATATAACAAAATGTTCCTAACATTTAATTTTTCAGTTAGAGATGTGAAATATCACAGAAAATTTCTCTCATTGGTGGGTGGATCAGATTTCTAACCATGTTTATATGAAATACCATTTTTTATTTCAAGGACTTTTTATACTAATTACTGCCTTTCAAAGTACTAATTGCATACTTAATCATGTCTGGCATCTAGGGCATGATTTTTGGAGAAATAAAATTTTAAAGCACAATCACAAATAATAAATACATAAATAGTCATCATCAACAAAAAGCACAGAAATTCACACAGAATCAATCTGCTAAAATCAACTAACTTAACCAGTTGCTGAATGTCAAAATTGTTTGATTGACCAAATTTACCAAAAACTTATTTTAAGAAACATTCTTTTTGAAGAAATTAAATGAAAACCAATCTTTTAAATCTATCTACTGAATCTAATCATTTTCCTAATATTTATAGAGGACTTAAAGTCTCCATCTATCAATAAGGAAAGTGAGACACAGTCAAGTTGAGTAACTTGTCCAAGTTTCCACAGCCAATAAGCTTCAGAGTTGGGCCATACGATACTGATTCATAAAATGACATTCACAGAGGTTGCATTAACTAATGTGTTTTAGAATTCATTTGATATAGCCGGAAGTGGTGACGCACGCTTGTAATCCCAGTACTTTGGGAGGCGGAGACCGGAGGATCCGGGTTCGTGGCCAGCCTCAGCTCGCTCTCTCTCTCCCTGTCTCTCTCTCTCTCTCTCTCTCTCTCTCTCTCTCTCTCCTTAGCAAGGCCCTCCGCAACTTCGTGAGACCCGGTATCAAAATAATGTATAAAAAAAAATAGGGCCGGGGGTGTAGTGCGGAGGTAGAACACCCCTGCGTTCAATCCCCAGTACCGCAAAAAAAAAAAGAATTCATTTGATATACCAAAAAGTAAGGAGTTAAACCTGGCATGGTAGTGCATACCTGTAATCCCAGTACTTGGGAGGCTGAAACAGGAGAATAGCAGGTTCTAAACCAGCCTCAGCAACGTAGTGAGACCCTGCTTCCAAATAAAAAATAAATAGGCCTGGGGGTGTAGCTCAGGGGCAGAATGCCCCTGGGTTCAATCCTTAGTACTGCAAAAAAAAAAGTAAGGAGTTTAAACCATGTTGTAAATTAGTTTTCAAAAGTGAATATTCTTAAAGTATTTAAGATGTATCCATTTAGTAAAGAGATAAAATTTAAGGAGAATGTATTCCAATTTACCCAATAGATTTAAGAAGACTATTCCCTAAAACATACCATCATATAGGCTTTATATCACTCATGGGGGGTGTCATTAAATCCTAGAAGGAGGGTAATTAAGCTCCACCTCTTGAAGGGAGAATCAAAGAATAGTTTAAATTATGTTGACATAATTTAAAGCCATCATATGAGGAAAAGTTAATCAGGAGAAAAAAATTGAATATAGAAAATTATATGGCATTATTTAATACATTATTAAATGACTGAATAAATGAATCAATCTAATAAGTGTATTCACAATACACTGTACATCCTGTGTTTTCCACTGTAGTGTTTTATCTCAGAGTAACCTACCTAAAGAGCATCCATCCTTCCATTCTCAGCTCAAATGTCACTTCCACCAAGAAGCCTTCCTCAATTTATAAAACTGAAAATAATCATGCTGCTCGATTATAAACGCCTGTACTTTTCTTCAATACTATATTTGATATTTAATTATCTAATTAACTATCTTCAATATAACTAATATACCAAATTAAACTCTACATTCCTTGAAGTCAAGCATTGAGCTTATACTTTTATGTACTCTGCACATGAGCATGTGTATGAGTATATTTAATTGACTGAATGATTTGATTGGATGATAAGGCAACATTTTTCCCAGCCACTAGCGCAATAATGTTATGATACTAGAAAGAATAGAAGAGGCTAATAAAAATATGATGGCCTAGTAAAAATATTGGTAAGACAATATATCTCTTGAACTTCACTTTAAGTACCAAAAATAGTGGACTCATTTGGCCTATAAATTTTTGTTGGTTTTCTAAACTCAGATGTCATAAAATCTATTTCATAGTTACAAGTGAGCAGTGGCTGCATGTTTCAAAATTTTTTCTAAGCTTTATATTGGAGAAAATTTCCAAAAGAGTAATAGACGTACCAGTGATGAAGGAAAAGTTGATTTTAGACAGCTGATTTTAGAGACAGTCTATTTTAAAAGCTTCAATTGTTATTAATGTATTTAATGTATATTGGAAAAATAAGTACCATGTCAAAACCATGATTGTCATAGCTAGTATTTCTTTTGATGGGGTTACGAGTATTTCAGTGTTGAATAATTCTAAATTAATATGTTACAATAATATGACTGAAGTTTGAGAAACTTTTTTATAGAACTAAAATATTAATCCAACTCTTTATTGAAACCTAAGGTGCAGCATAGGAGGGACTGAGAGTTGAGGCACAAGAGCAAGTAGAGAGTTGGGTGTAATGGCACACGCCTATAAATCCCAGTACTTGGGAAGCTGAGGATAGAAGGATTGTAGGTTCAAGACCAGCCTCATCAACTTAAGGAGACTCTTAGTGACCTAGCAAAACCCTGTTTTAAAAACAAACAAAAAGGGCTGAGGGTATAGCCTGGAGATAGAAAGCCTCTGGGTTCAATTCCCAGTATCACAAAAGAGCAAGTAGAGGTCTAGTGTGTCCTGCCAAGGGGTTGCTCCTATATCTTAAAGGTGACAGAGGACCAGTACACAGGATAGTCATGATTAGCTTCCTAATTTTTTAAAAAATGTATAATACCACAGTAATTTTGTATTCTTAAGAATTTCAGTACATGAAGCTTTTCCTAGCAAAGATTCTCTTAGAAAAAAAATTCTCAAAAATGTCCCAAAGTGAGATTTAAAGAAGAGACATAAGCAGGGCGTGGTGGTGCACACCTATAATCCCAGTCATTTCCAAGAGTGGGAAACGGTGTGAGGTTTTCCATGGGTCAAGTTTTATATTCCCTTTGGACAGCTTTTGTACACTATTCCATTTTGGGGCAGTCCACTGCCCTTTGAACATCGTACCTTAGTGATCCTACATTGTTTCTCTACCCCCTTTTTCACAGGGGAGGGGTTCAAAATAAGTGAGGCTCTGCAAGCAAGCTGCCAGTCCATCCCAGCTGGCCCATCTGCTAATGTCTAGTTAACACAAATAGAGATATCATAGTTAACATAGATAGCACTATCATATCCTGTTGCAGAGACTGTGAGTAAAAAGAAAGTTTCATGTATTTCTGGTGGAAGGGCAAAACAGCATAACACCAAAAGAGAGGAATTTGAAAATATCTAACAAAGCTACATATGAATTTGACCATAGACACAGCAATTCTACTAAGTGAAGGAATTAACCTTGGACTTTCAGCAGCGTTAATGCTTTATGTTTTCCATGAAATAAGTAAAAATTAAATAAAAAGAGAATCAAATGAACCCATCTGGATATCAAGCTGATAACCACTGAGAAAAAATGAATTAATTAGAGTAACTTCTGAATGCCATATTAAGAGTATATACCCAGTGGAATATATTCTAAGGACCAGTGGAACTGCAAAGAAATGCTGCACTGCACTCAGTGGGTGTGTTGGTGATGGTAGTAGTAGGATAAGTGTAGCCATTCTGAAACTAATTTTTAGCTGGGCATGGTGGTGCACACTTGTAATCCTACAAGTGTGTAATCCTACAAGTGGGAGGCTGAGACCGGAGGATCGCAGGTTCACAGCCAGCCTCGACTACTTAGTGAGGCCCGCTGCAACTTAGTGAGATCCTGTTTCACAATAAAGAATAAAAAATAGGGCTGAGGGTGTAGCTCAGAGATAGAATGCCCCTGGGTTCAGTCCCCAGTACCACAAAAAAGCACAAAAACTATTTTTTACATAGTGTAAATATGAAAAAGGAAAAAATATTTGACATGGTTAAGTCCAGTCTTTTTCTTCCCCTGTGGGAGAAGGCAAATACAGAACAGAGTAAGGAAAAGAAAAAAAAAAAAAACCTGTGGGCCAGGCGTGGTGGCGCACGCTTGTAATTCCAGTACTTTGGGAGGCAGAGACCGGAGGATCCGGGTTCGCGGCCAGCCTCAGCTCGCTCTCTCT
>PVJS01056228.1:0-12414 GCA_004027185.1 Glis glis | reverse complement strand
AAAAAAAAGTATAAAAAATAGGGCCGGGGGTGTAGCGCGGAGGTAGAACACCCCTGCGTTCAATCCCTGGTACTGTAAAAAAAAAAAAAGAGAGAGAGCTGAGGCTGGCCGCGAACCCAGATCCTCAGGTCTCCACCTCCCAAAGTACTGGGATTACAAGCGTGCACCACCATGCCCGGCTTTTTATTCTTTATTTTGAAACAGGGTCTCACTAAGTTGCGGAGGGCCTCAATCAGGAGCTGAGGCTGGCGTGAACCCGGATCCTCCCGTCTCAGCCTCCCAAGTACTGAATTACAAGCGTGTGCCACCACGCCCAGCATTCCTGCAATTTTAAATAGGGAGTCCAGTTGGTCACAGGAAAGCAGGACATGAGCACTTCATAGCTCCTCTTCTGCGCTTCCTAGGGCCGGAGGCGGGAGGCGGGAGGCTGACAGCCTCCGCTCTGTCCCTCAGGTGCTGGAGCTGTACGGTAACCAGATCAGCAGCATGGAGTGTCTGTGTGCTCACCCACCCCCCAGCCTCCAGCACTTGGGGCTGGGCCACAACAAACTGCTGGGCCCCCTGGAGAGTCTGTACATCACCAGCAACCACTGGTAACCTGGGGGCTGGGTGGAGGGCGAGGGAGGGATTCAGCATCAGATGCGGGGACTGATCCTACCCTGGAGGCTCCCAGGATACCTTTCCATAACTTCCATTGGCTGCTAGGTCTAGACCTCCAATATAATTTTCCTACTCAAGAAGAAAAAATCCCACTGGGCCGGGCGTGGTGGTGCACACCTGTAAACCCAGTACCTGGGAGGCTGAGACAGGAGGATCTGGGTTCGCGGCCAGCCTCAGCTACTTAGTGAGGCCCTCCGCAACTTAGACCCTGTTTCAAAATAAAGAATAAAATAGGGCTGGGGGTGTAGCCCTTGGGTTCAATCCCCAGCACAACACACACATACACACACAAGTCTCCAGATAGCAAAATCCCCCCAGGTTGAAAGCCACCGTCCTAGAGACAAGTTTTGGGGTGCTCTGTTGTAACTGATAGTCCGGCGTCCACTAGAAGTCCTACAGAATAGTCCCCTCCTGCTTGTGGAGTCCTGGATCTGGGACATAGACAGGATCAGAGGTCACCCAGTAAATGGCTGCCACAGGGAGCCGGGCTGCTGGGCCTTTGAGCCCCTGGGGGACGGCTCAGGCTCCAGCGTCCTGGGTGGCACTTCCACCTGCACGGCTCCCTACAGCTTCTTCCCAGCCAGGAAGGACAGGAGGTAACCCCATGTCACCTCCCTCCTCCCCCAGGCGACCCACAGGGTGCTTCCTTGGCATGGTCCAGCCACACCACTCTCGGAGGGGGAAAGTGAAGGCCCCTCTCTGACCCTGATTTTCTTCTTCCTCCCCTTCTCTGTTGCTCTTAGCCAAGCTGCTCAGTCTGGCCACATCTGATTCAGGATTCTTTTTTCCACTGCCTCTGGCCATCAGGGAAGGTGGCACACACAGGAAACCATACTATTTTTGTTTGTTTTTGGTACTGGGGCTTGAAACCAGAGGCATTCTACCTCCAAGCTATAAGCACCCCCTTTTTATAAAACAGGGTCTCACTAAGTTGCTGAGGGTCTAAGATGCTGAGGCTGGCCTTGAACCTGCCATCCTCCTTTCTCAGCCTCCCAAGTATTGGGATGACAGGTGTGTGCTACCACGCCCGGCAAAACCATCCACTTTGGACTTCCTGGGACAAATCAATTTAGGCTCATGCTGTTGACAGAGTACCGAGTGTTAAAGATTTTTTTAATTCGGAAAACATACTTCCGACAAGCTAGTGCTTAATGCCGAGTATGGATTTCATAGGATTGTGTACGTGAAACCTCCATCCCTCACCATCTGGGAATTAGGAGGAGAACGAACTTCTCGGAATCTATTTTGCTGATGTTTCAGTTCTCTTGAAGAAGGTTGACATTGGGCCAAGGCTGGGTGCTGATCTCCACAAAATGCTCCTTTTGCTCATCGCCCATCGATTGGCCCGTGACTCCCACAGGCAGGACAGGGCATCAGAGGAGGAGAGGATGGAAAGGCATGAGGACTGAGCTCAGTCAGCAGGGAGGGTTGGGGATAGGGAAAGCGTGTTCTCTGGTGTTTGCCTGGCCGCCGTCCTCAAAACTGAAGTCAGTTTGCTTGCTTATTTTATTATTTATTTATTTATTTATTTATTTATTTATTTATTTTTGTGGTACCAAGGATTGAACCTAAGGGCATTCTACCTCTGAGCTACATCCCTAACCTTTTTTTCTTTCCCCTTCCTTCCTTCCTTCCTTCCTTCCTTCCTTCCTTCCTCCCTTCCTCCCTCCCTCCCTCCCTCCTTCTCTCTCTCTCTCTTTCTTTCTTTCTTTTTTCTCTCTCTCTCTCTCTTTCTTATTTATTTGTGACACTGGGGATTGAGCCCAGGGGCATTCTACTTCCGGGCTAGACCCCCAGCCCTATTTTATTTTTATTTGGAAACAGGGTCTCCCTAGGTTGAGTCTCACTACTTGCTGAGGTTGTCCTTGAACCTGCAATCCTCTTGTCTGTCTCAGCCTCCCAAGTACTGGGATTACCAGTGTGTGCCACCACTCCTGACTCCTCAGCCATTTTTTAAAAATTTGTTTTTGAGCCGGGTGTGGTGGCGCACGCTTGTAATCCTAGTACTTGGGAGGCGAAGACTGGAGGATCCGGGTTCGCGGCCAGCCTCAGCTACTTAGTGAGGCCTCCACAACTTCATGAGACCCGGTTTCAAAGTAAAGTATAAAAAATAGGGCCGGAGGTGTAGCTCCGAGGTAGAATGCCCTGGGTTCAATCCCCGGTACCGAAAATAAAAATTTGTTTTTGGTGGCACTGGGGATTGACCCCAGAAGCATTCTACCTCTGAGTTACACCCCCAGCCCTATTTTTTTAATTTTTATTTTGAAACAGGGTCTCACTAGGTTGTGGAGGGCCTCACTAAGTTGCTGAGGCTGGCCTCGAACATGTGACCTTCTTGTCTCAGCCTCCCAAGTACTGGGATGACAGGGGTGCGCCACCACGCCCAGCGGGGATTCATTGATCTGGGTGCATGGCTGAGGTCCGGCCTCACCTAGGCCTCCTCCTGTCCTGAAGGCAGGGTGCATCCCCCTGCCCGCGGGGCTCTCTAACCCTGGCGGCCTGGCCCACCTTCCAGGCCCAACCTGGTGTCCCTGGACCTGAGCTTCAACGACCTGACCGACCTGCAGGGCATGATGGCCAGCCTCAGCTCGCTCCAGCACCTGCGGGTGCTGGTGCTGCAGGGAAACCCGCTGGGGCTGGTGCCCTACTACCGCGGCTTCACCATCGACAGCCTGGCGCGGCTCTGCGTGCTGGACGACATCACCGTGTCCCCCAACGAGAAGCACCATTTCCGGGGGCTCAGGCTCAGCGGCGGTGGGTGTGGCCACGGAGGGAGGCGGGGCAGGGACGCGACCCCGCCCTCCAGCCCCGCCCACAACAATCCCCGCCCACAAGACACCCTGGCCCCGCCCACAGCAAGCCCCACCCACCCAGACACTCCCTGGCCCCGGCCAAGCAAGCCCCCGCCCACCCAGACACTCCACGGCCCCGCCCACAGCAAGCCCCGCCCCACCAGACACTCCCTGGCCCCGCCCACAGCAAGCCCCACCCACAGGCATGCCTGAGCCCCGCCCACAGCCCCTGCCCTTCTGGGAGGGTACGCATAGCAGCCTGCCCCATCGCTCCCCCTTTTTTTTTTTTTTGCGCTACTGAGGATTGAACCCAGGGGCATCCTACCTCAGAGCTACGCCCCAGCCCTATTTTTTATTCTTTATTTATTTTTATTTATTTATTTTTTGTGGTACTGGGGATGGAACCCAGGGGCATTCTACCTCCGAGCTACACCCCCAGCCCTATTTTTTTTTTTTATTCTTTATTTTGAAACAGGATCGCACTAAGTTGCGGAGGGCCTCACTAGCTGAGGCTGGCCGCGAACCTGCGATCCTCTGGTCTCGGCCTCCCAAGTACTGGGATGACAAGCGTGCACCACCATGCCCGGCGCGCGCTCCCTTTGACCTTGACCCTAGGCAGGTGTAGTACATCGTCTGAGTCAGGGTTTTCTCCGGATGGTGACCTCATGGCTGGGACCTGGGGACAGTGGCAGGGAGGCCTACCGCTCTTTCAACCTGTTTCTTCACGCGGTGGCTTGAGATCACCCCCTTGTGGCCCACGGTGCAAGGTGCATTGGTACCTTCCCAAGATCAGAGCCACAAAACCCTGGTAGTACCAGCTCCAGCCAGAGCACGTCAGGCACCAAGGTGGCATGTGGGGTTTTATTTGTGTGTGTGTGTATGTATGTGTGTGGTACTGGGAATGGAACCCAGAGACATTCTACCTCCGAGCTACACCCCCAGCCCTATTTTATTTTTTATTTGGAAACAGGGTCTCACTAAGTTCCAGAGGGCATCATGAGGTTGCTGAGGCTGTCCTCGAACCTGCGATCCTCCTGTCTCAGTATCCCAAGTACTGGGATTAACGACATGCACTGCCGCGCCTGGCTTGGCATATATTCTTTTTTTTTTTTTTTCAGAACTGAGGATGGATCCCAGGGGCATTCTACCTCCGAGCTACACCCCCAGCCCTATTTTTTATTCTTTATTTTGAAACAGGGTCTCCCTAAGTTGCAGAGGGCCTGACTAAGTAGCTGAGGCTGGCCGCGAACCCGGATCCTCCGGTCTCTGCCTCCCAAGTACTGGGATGACAAGCGTGCGCCACCACGCCCAGCATGGCATACATTCTTGACCTCTCATGGATCAGAAAACCCAGGCTCTAGAGAGGCCTAATGACTTATCCCAAATTGCCCCTATTGAACTCAGCAGAACTGGGACTCAGCCCCTGCCGGGAGGGGAGGGTCCAACCCTGCGCCTTCCCGCCCTCCGCCCCCCAGGTCCCTCAACCTCCATTCCTCCCTGCAGACCTCTTGCCACCCCAGGCGCAGCTGGTGGTGACCATCAAAAATATCAAGGGGGTTCTGGATACCTCTATCTTGGACCCGGAGCCACCCCCCGAAGGACCTTTTATCACCTACAACTATTATGTGACCTACGACTTTGTGGAAGATGAGGGCGAAGGGGAGGAGTATAGCGGCATGCTGGCCCAGGTGCGCCCCGGCTGGTGGCTCCGCGCGGGGCCACGGGGATTCTCGTGCAGGCAGAACCGTTTCTTGGGGCCTAGGAAGATCCTTAACAAGGACTCACGGCCCTACTCTGCTCAGGGCGCTGGTTTCAGCCAGGGTTGATCCTCAGCGGGCTGCACCGAGTCCCACGACATCTGAGCCTAATGAGGGAGCAGCCTGGATAGCATGTCCAGGCCTGTCGCTCCTGGCTCCACTCTATAATTGTGTGTGTGTGTGTGTGTGGTGCTGGGGATTGAACCCAGGGGCATTCTACCTCCAAGCTCCACCCCCAGCCCTATTTCATTCTTTATTTTGAAACAGGGTCTCACTAAGTTGCGGAGGACCTCACTAAGTAGCTGAGGTTGGCGTTGAACCTGCGATCCTCCTGTCTCAGCCTCCCAAGTACTGGGATTACAAGCATGTGCCACCATGCCCAGCTTATTTTTTCTTTTGAAACAGGGTCTCACTAACTTGCCGAGGGCCTTGCTAAATTGCTGAGACTGGCCTCAAGCCTGCAATCCTCCTGGCTCAGCCTCCCAAGTACTGGGATCACAGATGTGCACCATCACACCCGGCTGCCACTTTACAATTTCTACAATGTCTTTACTCCACATCCCATGAAAGTCGGGGGCACGATGAAGCTAGGAGAAATGCACTGCCACCTGGTTCTTGCGTGGTAGTTGTACTTGTCTTTACACATAATGTAGAACTCAGCCGGGCGTGGTGGCACACGCCTGTAATCCCAGTACTTGGGAGGCTGAGACCGGAGGATTGCAGGTTTGAAGCCAGCCTGAGCAACATAGTGAGACCCTCAGCAACTTAGTGAGACCCTGTTTCCAAAGAAAAAATAAAACAGAACTGGGAATGTAGCTCAGAGGTAGCACCACCAAAAGTAATGTAATAATAATAATAATTATAACTCACAGAAGAAACAAGACGGGCTTTGTTTCTTTCTCCTGCCTCGTAAGTGTGTTTGGTCATGCTGGGGTGCAGCTCAGGGGCAGAGGGCTTGCCTAGCACGTGTGAGGCCCGGGGTTCCATCCCCAGCACTGCAAAACAAAACAAAAAAACCATTCAGACACTGGTATCTGTGCCAAGAGACCCCGCACAGCAGAGAAGGTTTTTTTTTTTTTTTTTTTTTTTGCAGTACTGGGGATTGAACCCAGGGGCATTCTACCTCCGAGCTACACCCCCAGCCCGATTTTTTATTCTTTATTTTGAAACAGGGTCTCACTAAGTTGCAGAGGGCCTCGCTAAATAGCTGAGGCTGGCCGCGAACCCGGATCCTCCGGTCTCAGCCTCCCAAGTCCTGGGATGACAAGCGTGCGCCACCACACCCGGCTGCAGAGAAGGGTTTGATGGATGCCCTGGCTCTGTCTTTCCTGGCAGATCGTCCCGTCGTCTGCAAGCATAGCGCTTGGTGAGGAGGAGCTGCCGGAGGATTTGCAGGAGGAGCTGCAGGAGGATTCGCCGGAGGAGCTGCAGGTGGAGCCGCGCAAACAGTCCAAGGACTCCCGCAAGGAGTCGCACCGCGAGTGGCGCCGGAACCGGCCCCGGGAATCTTACCGGGGGTTGCAGCGGGAGTTGCCCAAGGCACTGTCCGAGATGGCCGAGGGGTCGGTGGAATCGGGGGCGACAGAGGCGGTAGAGTCGGAGTCCTCCTTCATCTCGGGCCACACGGTCCACTCGACCGCCCTGCCGCGGTCCATGGACTCTGCGGAGGAGCTGGCCAAGCTGCGGCCGCGGATTGACCCCCGGCTCTGCCCATCACCAGGGTGAGGACAGAGCTGCGACCCCTGCCCTCCCGACCCGGGGCACCGAGGCCAGGGGGTGGGGGCGGTTAGGGTCCAACCCGGCCTGGAGCCTGAACCTTCCACTCAATGCGCAGCGGAGCCCCAGGTCCCTGGAGGGCCAAGGTTCCCCCATCAGCAGAGATGAGGATCTTCCAGTCTGCAGCAGGTTCTTTGCTGTCTCAGTAAATTCAATCTTGTCTACTTTGCAGCTTTTTTATTTTTGGGGGGGCAGGTACTGGGGATTGAACCCAGGGGCATTCTACCTCCGAGCTACACCCCCAGCCCTATTTTTTATTCTTTATTTTGAAACAGGGTCTCACTAAGTTGCGGAGGGCCTCACTAAGTAGCTGAGGCTGGCTGCGAACCTGCGATCCTCCTGTCTCAGCCTCCCAAGTACTGGGATTACAAGCGTGTGCCACCACGCCCGGCTTATTCTTCTACCTTTTTAGTACTACTTTGCTAAACTTTTTTTTGTGGTACTGGGGATGGAACCCAGGGACATTCTACCTTCGAGCTACACCCCCAGCCTGATTTTTTATTCTTTATTTTTGAAACAGGGTCTTACTAAGTTGCAGAGGGTCTCACTAAATAGCTGAGGCTGGCTGGGAACCCGGATCCTCCTGTCAGCCTCCTAAGTACTGGGATCACAAGTGTGCACCACCACGCCCGGCTTATTCTACTTTTTTAGTACTACTTTGCTAAACTTTTCTTTTTTAACTCGGGATGCCTTTCTGGTCGGTGTCCATCAGTCGTTCAGTGCAGCCCTGTCTGAGGAGTCTCCGCTGGTACCTGTGGTGCCATCTCTCTGTGCGCTCCTTTCTGGCCTGTTCCCTGTGCTGCCCGGTAGTGGCCAGGCCCCAGTCTCCCGCTCTTTCCTGAAACCCCCCCACAGGGCCACGTCCCGTTCCCAGCCACCGCCCCCAGGTGACGGTGGCGTTGTGTCTGCGTCTGCCCCTCCCAAGGACGGTCCTGTTCAGCACGGAGCGCAAGCCCTGGGCGGATGTCATTCCCTGCAACTATGAGATGCAGCACACTCTCAGCGACCTGGTGCCACTCAAGGCCTTCCTGCTGGCGGGGACCACGGTGACCATCGTAGAGGAGAAGGTGAGCAGGGGCCGGAAGGCGCTCGTCCCCTCTTCCCCCTGTTGTAGTTTCCTTCGGACTGCCCTGTCCTCGCCCTTGTTGGATGCCTCTCAGAGCCTCCTTGTGCCACTGTCACCGCTGCTCATTCGAGGCTGTGTCCTGTCCCCTAGATCCTCTCCTGGCCTGTGGTGCAACCTCCTACTGACATTCCCGTGCCTGCTAAGAAAGGAAAAGAGAAGGAAAAAGGAAAGAAAGGGAAAGGGGACAAGGAACCCCCCAAGGTACCGGCCTGGGTCCCTGCGGGGGAGGGGGACAGCGCCTGGCCACAGCCGCCCGGGCCCTGTCCCACCCTCCGGCCTCCCTCCCCCCAGGAACAAAAGGTGCCCAAGAAGAAGAAGGAGGTCCCCAGGGAGCTGCAGCAGGACCCGCCCGTGCTGCGCGTGCTGGGCAGCGGCCCGGTGGCCCTGGAGCCCTTGCTTGTGGGGGAGCCCCTGGTGTCCACGGTGTGCAACTTCGGGGTGATCCGCACCCTGGAAACCGACAAGTTGACATTTGCCAGGGTAGAGTGGGGCCCCGGCCACGTCCCTCTGCCTCTGCCTTCTCCCTGCCCACAGGAAGCTTGCCGGACAAGGCAAAGCCAGGGGCGGGACAGGGAGGCAAGGAGGCTGGGGGGGCACCGGGCACACTGCTGGGGCTCCCCCTTCGTGGTCACCAGCAGCCTCCTCTTCGGGTGTGCACAGGTCAGGCACCCTCCTCACCTGGAGCCCCCCAGAGGCCCTGGGAGGGGTTCGAGGCCCAGAGATGGCCTGGGGGTTGGCACCTGCCCCTTTTCCCAGCAGTCCTCACCCCAACTCTAATAAGCACCTTGTTTTGTGATTCTTTCTCTCAGGATTCAAAGAAGACAAAGAAAGTTAACAAAAAAGGTAAGAGCTAGTGGAGGTGAAAGACAGCAGGGCGGGTTTCCCAGGCCTCACGGAGGGGTCGGCTCTGATTTGGAGCCCCGGGGACGGAAGGTCTAAGAGTCGGATCTTCCAGACAGCGGAAAGGCCCCATCCACCCTGAGAACCAGAACCCGCATCGTCCTTGCACCCCACACCCCAGCAGCCTGCCATTGGCCACAAGAGGCTGGGGGAAGGCTTTCTGAGGGAGGATCCAGGATGAAGTGGGGTGAGGGGTTCAGCTGGGGTGGGTCAGGGTCCTGGATTTATTCTGGGTGTCCACTGATGTTTCTTAACTAGGTAAGTTTTCGATTTGAGGTTTTATTTATTTTTGTTTTTTGGCACTGGGCATTCTACCTCAAAGCTACACCCCAGCCCTATTTTTATTTTTATTTTGAAATAGGGTCTCACTAGGTTGATGAGAGTCTCACTACTTGCTGAGGCTGCCCTCTAACCTGCAATCCTCCTGTCTCAGCCTCACAAGTACTGGGATTACAAGTGAGCACCTCCATGCCCAGCTTCAATGTGAGGTTTTATTTTATTGTTTGTGCTAGGAACTTAACCTATGGGCATTCTACCTCCGAGCTACACCCCCAGCCCCAGCCCTATTTTATTTTTTATTTTGAAACAGCATCTCACTAAGTTGCTGAGAGTCTCACTAAATTGCTGAGGCTGTCCTCGAACCAGTGATCCTCCTGTCTCAGCCTCCCAAGTACTGGGATTACAAGCATGCACCACCACACCCGGCTCTTTTTTTTTTTTTTTGCATTTTCTTTTTCTTTCTTTTTTTTTTTTTTTTTGTGGTACCGGGGATTGAACGCAGGGGCGTTCTACCTCCGTGCTACGCCCCCGGCCCTATTTTTTATACTTTATTTTGAGACCGGGTCTCACGAAGTTGCGGAAGGCCTCGCTAAGGAGAGAGAGAGAGAGAGAGAAAGAGAGAGAGACAGGGAGAGAGAGAGAGCGCGCGAGGTGAGGCTGGCCGCGAACCCGGATCCTCCGGTCTCCGCCTCCCAAAGTACTGGGATTACAAGCGTGCGCCACCACGCCCGGCCTTTTTTGCATTTTCTCAGAAAAGTCAAAATCAGTGGCTACGGTCTTCGAAGGCGAGTACCAGCCCGAACCGTTGACGGTGGAAGTCCAGATCCAGCTGAACCAGTGCCGCTCGACGGAGGAGGCGCTCCGCATGCTGGTCGCCCAGGGCCGCGGAGAGTAAAGGCCGTTCTGAGCACCCGAGCCTCGGCGTCTGCTTGGCCGCGGGCCAGGGAAGGGCCGTGGCCGTGCGGGGACCGGGCATGGGGCAGGCGGCTGGCGCCCCTGCGGGCTGCAGACCCGGGAGACGCACGGGGCACGCGCTCCCGCAGGCTGCCCGAGCCACGTGGGCGGTCCTGCGGAGGCCCCTCCCCACCGAGGCCACGCCCTAGACGCACTCGTGACCACGCCCACTCACGACCACGCCCGCGGGAGGTCCTGCGGAGGCCCCCCCCCACAGAGGCCACGCCCACTCACGCCCCGCCCGCGGGAGGTCCTGCGGAGGCCCCGCCCCAACCGAGGCCACGCCCCATGGGCGGTCCCGTCACGCGTTCGTGATCACGCCCACTCGTGACCACGCCCCACTCATGACCACGCCCGCGGGAGGTCCTGCGGTGGCCCCGCCCCGCCCCGCCCGAGCCCGGGAGTCCCGCGCGCCCCGCACCTGCTCGCGCTCAGTCCCGGCGACGCTGCTCGGCCGTGCCGGCATAGGTAGGTCCGCTTCGGGGGGTCCGCGGCCCGGGCGCCGGGACCCCGCTGCCGGGAGGGCGCGCGGGAGGCCTCTCCGGCCCGGGCGGGGCGGTGGCCGCTAGGCGCTCTCGCCTTTGCCCTGCGGGGGCGCAGGATGACCGAGTCTCGCCGGGGCCGCTGCCTGTCGCGTTCCGGCCCAGGGGGTGTCCCTTGCAGGGTCGGTCCTTGCCCGGGCGACCGCACCCCGCCCGCCCCCCAGCAGCCTCTCAGAGCCTGTCGCGTCCAAAGAACCCGATGTTGGCCCTTTCCTGCCCCCCAGCCTGTTGGGTCGTCGGATGAGGACCCGACTCGGGATTCGCATCCCGCTCGGAGGGTTTGAGCACCCCTGCGGCCCACGCGGGGCTTTGGGGCCCACAGTGCGGTGCGGGGAGACGTCGGCCAACAGGTGTTAGGATGCACGGGTGTAGAGGCGGCGGAATGTCCCGGGCAAAACGGGCTCAGGCCTCGGGAAACGCAGGCTAGTTACTGCGACTTGCTAGGCAGGGTCGGGGGCGGCGGTCTGAAGCTGTTTGGTGAGCCAGGGTAGGGCGCAGCGCATCTACCTGAGCTCACTCTGCACCTCTGCGCCCTTCTCCGCAAGTGGCACCCCCACCGGCCTGGGGCCCTCGCCTGCAGCCACAGCTGTCGTACACCTGAGATCTATTCCCTACACCTGAGAGCCAGCTAGCCGCACGGCTCCACAGCCACCCCCAGGCACAGCCTGCCTTGCATTTCTAATACAAGTTGGTTTTATGTGATACTAGGGATTGAACCCAGGGCATTCTACCACTGAGCTACACCATTAGCTCCTTTTTATTTTTGAAACAGGATCTCACTGATGTATGGCACTCTGGCCTCGAACCTGTGACCTGTCTTAGCCTCTCAAGTATTGGGATTACAGGCTTGCACCACCACTAATACATGTTCTATAGCTGGTCTCCCTGCCTCCTTCCTAGGTTTTTTTTTTTTGGGGGGGGGGTACTGGGGATTGAACCTAGAGGCATCTAGACCCTGCCTGGCCTCCTCCTTGCTCATCACAGACCACACCTTCTGACCTGTCCTACTGGCTTGAGCCCCTCGCTCTGCTGCTTCTGTGCCTGGTGCCAGCTTCCCCAGCTCTTTAGTTGGGTTGGCCCCTTGCTTCCTGCAGTTTTTGCTCACGTCCCGTCAGGTCTGGTTGGTATGCATGGGTTTTGGTCTGTCCCTTCCCCCTAAGGACAGTGGCCCTGTGACTTAAATGTATCCCTAGCACTAGGAGAGTGTCAGGGACAAGGACGGGGCCAATGCAGGTAGACTGGCTAGAGGGGAAGGGTCGGGATGAGGTGGCGATGGGGGTGAAGGCGTGGGGTGGACGGGAAGCTGAGGCCTGGCTGGTCCTCTGGTGGATACTGCTTCTACATCCTCCTCTTTTGGTCCCTGGGAGACTCCCAAGAGAAAACCAGTACTCAGTAAGTATAGGGAGGGTGGTGGGTGGCCTTGGAGCTGTGACTCACTTGTGGAAAAGTATGAGCTTTTCCACTTCCTGTCATGCTCTGTGTGTGACTTTGTCCCAAACCCTAGTTTTTTTGTTTTTTGTTTTTTTTTTTTGGTGGTACTAGGGATTGAACCCAGAGGCATTCTACCTCCGAGCTACACACCCAGCCCGATTTTATTTATTTATTTTTCAATTTTTTTTTTTTTTTTT